>CAUYUJ010008616.1:5000-39024 GCA_963575745.1 Prorocentrum cordatum | reverse complement strand
AGAGAGAGAGACAGACAGACAGACAGACAGACAGAGAGAGAGAGAGAGAGAGAGAGAGCTCATCGCTCCGCCTTCAGGCGGAGGCGAGGCGCGCATCCACTCCGAGAGCGGGTGGCTGGCGCTCTGAGTGGGTGACAGGTAGAAAGGGCGAGCAGAAGGCGTCGGAGAAGTATCCAGACGCCTTCTGCTCGCAGGTGGCCGCCCTCGCGCTGGATCAGCGCCCTGCCTCGTCCTCGTCGTAAATGGCGCCGCGAGAAGGGGGGTGCAGAAGAGATGGGCAAGGATCGGGAGAAGGATATCCTTCTCCCGCTCCTTGCGGGAGCGGGAGAAGGATATCCTTCTCCCGCTCCCTGAGGAGAAGAATCAACAAAGCACGCAACGCACGTAACATGTCCTCGGGGACCGCCGCGAAGATTCCCGAGTGCCATGATCCACATGACACTTCGAGGGATCACGAGGAGAACGACGAGGAGGATCATGAGGAGGATGATGGTGAGGAGGAGGAAGAGGAGGAAAATGATAATGAGGAGGGCGAGGAGGATGAGGAAGAGGAGGGGCAAACGGAGGAGGAGGAGAAGGATAAGGAGGAGGAGGAAAAGGAGGATGACGGTGGCTGATATCCATAGTTCACGGGTGTTTCAGCAGCGCGGTTCTCACAACAGGTTGTGCACGTGCTATTTACCTTGTGACATCCTCAAGTTACAAATGCGTCTTGAAGGTTTATCTTGTTTGTACATGCAGATGTGCTCGTCCATGCCAAGTGTTCTCTTGGAAGAGCTTGCGCATCCGAAAGTTCTACGCAGCGCTTTCAAGATGCGACGCGAGTGTATGGCATGCGATTGAATGAAAAAAGCATGTGTTTCATGTGTGTGCGCTCTTATTATAAGATCTTATGTTATTATATAACTAACACGTTCTTAAAATAAGATCTAACAGACCCCGGGGAGACACAGCTGTGTCCCGGCCCAGCTGGCCCGAGACACAGCTGCGCCCCGGCCAGCCTGCCCGGGACACCGCCGTGTCTCGGGCAACCTGCCCGGGACACCGCCGTGTCCCGGCCGACGCGCCCGGGACGCGGCTGTGTCTCGGCCAGCCCGCCCGGGACACGGCTGTGTCTCGGCCAGCCCGCCCGGGACACAGCCGCGCCCCGGCCAGGCCGCCCGAGACACAGCCGTGTCCCGGACAGGCCGCCCGAGACACAGCCGCGCCCCGGCCAAGCTGGCCGAGACACAGCGGTGTCCCGGGCAGGGCCGCCCGAGACACCGCGGTGTCCCGGCAGGCTCGGTTCGTTGAAAAGACGCGCTGCCCATTTGCGCGGAAAGCAAAAAAAACACAACGCGCGCGCATTTAACGCGAGCGCGGCGCGCGCGTCACCAACAAAACTCAAGCGCGCGCGCGCCCAACCGACGCGACGAACGCACGCACGCGCACAACCAACCACGCACCCACTCACGCAACCAACGCGCGCAACCAACCGCGCACCCACCCACGCAACCCTCGCAACCAACCGCACACGCAACCACCGCGCGCGCGCACGCAACCAACGCACGCACGCACGCACGCCACCACACGCAACCACGCGCGCAACCAAGCAGCGCAACCAACCGCCCGTGCGTTCAAACTGCGGCGCGTTCCCCTGGGGGTCTGGCGGAATGCGCGAGCTCGGGTGGTGGGTGGGTATAACCCGGGCCGCGCCTGGGCTACGGCCCGCACCGCGCGGCGCGGCGATGGGCGGCGCTGGTGGCGGTGTCTGCGTTCGCCGACGTCTGCCAGCTGTGGCTGTGGCTGGCTCGTCCACATTAGCGTGCCCTGTCGGCATCTCCTTCAGAGATGGCGGGCATATCATTAGCGCCCCCCCATTCATGAGGGCCAGCAAGGCGACGAGCTGCCGCGCCGCGGTTCCGCGAGTGGACACTGGCCGCCCCGCCGCAATCGGGCTCGTCCCATCATCAGGCGCGCGCTGCGCACACGTGGCACAGGAACGGCTCAAAGGTCACGTCGTTCTCGCACGCCTGGGCACAGCAGCGGTGCCATGGCAGCAAGCAGACGGTGCAACTGAAATGGTCTCCCATCGGCGGCACGCGGAACTCGGGCTTCAAGTGCCCCTGGCACAACGCGCAAGAGCCCCGCACGTCGGCTGGCATCCTGGGTCCGCAGAAAGCCGCGACTTCGGCACGGTGCTTCAGCAGCCAAGCCCACTCGGGCATCCGCGGGCGCTCTTTGAAGCCACCAGAGGTCACGATCATCTCGCCGCCCGTGTCGCGTATGAGCAGCTTGTGATCTTGGTCGAACGGCTTCAGCACAGGGGCTTTAAAGAAGACCAGCGTCTTGACCCTCTTCTGCTCGTCCAAATGGATTTGGCGCCCTTCCCCCGCCGTCTGGTCCCATCGTATGAACATTGGCTCGCCCTCTACCTCGACTAGCGAGATGACCTTGTGCTTGATGGGGTGCGTGTCGGGGGCCTGCACGTAGGCGCGGCGGGAGGCCAGCTCCACCTCTCTGCGGCTGGCATCGCTGGCGTCGCGCACTGCAGCCATGCTGGGCGGCGCGAAACCCGCCTCCGTCAAGCCTCCCACTGCGTCACCGCCGTCCTCGGGCTCCGCGGGCGCGGGCTCCTCCGCGTCGTCGACTCCTTCCTCATCGAGCAAACGCTCCTCTGCGTCCTCGGCGTCTTGGGCACCGAGGTCGGCCTCTGGCTCTGCGTCCTCGTCAGCGTCTAGCACGTCCTCGCCGCGCTCCATGAGGTGCCCCAGCCACGCGATCAAATCAGCGTCCACGGCGTCGTCGCCGCCGTCGCCACCGCCCTCTGCATGGCCTCCGCCAGCGTCGGCGATCGGGGGGGGCGCGCCGCCCGCCGCGCCGCCCGCCCCATCGGCGGGAGCTTTGGCCTTCTTCGGCCTCGGTGGCTGCGCGGGCGAGAAAGCCACGTCAACGGCTGAGCCGTCCAGGATGCGGGCTGCAAAGGTCGCTGGCTGCCACGCGCCCTCCCGCTTGCGCAAGCGGAGCACCTCCGCACGCGGCGGCGCTGCCGCTCCGCCCGCGCCAGCGCCTAAGAGGCACCCCGACTCCAGCAGGAGCTCGTGCAGCGGCTTGGTCTCAAGAGGTTGCGCCAATTGGAAGAATTCGAATCCGCCGCCGAGCACGAACGACCCCATGGCCGCCCACAGCACACAACCGTAGCTCCAGCCGATGACAAAGGGCCGCAGTGCGGGCCCGTCCCAGATCTGCGTCACATCAGGAGACTCCGTCCTGTAGATCGAGAGCCCGATACGCAACGCCAACCCATGTAATGGGTTCTGGTGCGGACATGGAGCGGGCTTAGCAGGCGCGTGCTGTCTCTCCCAGTTGCCGCTCTCGAACCTCGTCGCCTGCGCTGGACCCGACATGTACTTCTCGACGTCGTCGTGCAGCTCCATGCAGTCGCACGCGCCAATGGCCTGCGACGTTTTGATCTGCATGCGGTCGGATGCCAGCGCTATGCCCATCGTGGGCGCCCGAGAGCTCATGATCTGCAGAATCGAGTTCATCCCCTCGATCTCCTGTGTATCCACGGGGATCGCGGCCCGCAACATCAACACAGCAGAATACACGCAAGGCGGGCAAACGCCCGTGTCTCTAGCCGCGGTCAACTGCGCGCGAAAGCGCTGGACCAACTTCACGGGGATGTCTGTGAACCTCTGCTGGAGGCAGCAAGCTTCCTTGGCGAGCGCTCTGGCGGCCACTTCCCTGCGGACGGGGCAGTCCACGTGCGGCGGCTGCTCCACGAGCCTGAGGAATGCGCACGGGAAGTCCTTGAACTTGCGCTCGAACCGGTGCGCCCAAGAGGCCGCGCCGACAATGGCCAGTCGCATGATGAGCGCCGCGGCCTGGCCAGCGTGCCTTGCGTTCGGAAGCATCGGCCAGAGTGGCCCCCAAACGTCGGGGGACGCGGACGCAGCTTCGGTCACTAGCGCACTGTGGGCCAAGCCGATCGCATTCACCTTCTCGGCCACCATCTTGCTCACGGGGGTGTGCCCGAGGTGCGACCGCCCTTCGCCCTCCGCCGCCCGCACATTGGCGTCGTGCTCCTTAACTTGCTTCATGAGCCAATTGAAGAAGGCGGTGACGGGCCCCTTGGTGACGCTGCTGATGAACACGAGGGCCAACATGAGTTGGCTGTTCGTGACGCTCACGGCCACGGCCTTATAGTTCCTGGCCTGCTCTTGGTACGCCGCATCCTCCTCCTCACCAGGCGCGACCTTCCGCTTCTTGGGCGGCCTCTTCTCGCGCTGCGGCGGCGGGAAGGTGCTTCGGAACACAGGGCCCAACACGTGGCGCCCTCGGACCAGAGAACCCTCTATGGCGCCCACCCGCCCCCATCGGCCTTTCAACGGTCTCCCAGGGGCGGCCTTGAAATACTGTCGCGCCACGGAGTCGTCGCATAAGCGCGCGGCTGTCCGCCGCAGCTTCTCAGCTGCCCCCGTCGTGCGCCAGACGTAGTGGCCACGCTGGACCAATACTTGCAGCCGCCGTCCTTGCGCTGCGGAACCCCAGCGTCCGCTAACGCGACGAGCGCGCCGTGGGGCTCTGGCGGGGCGGCATGCCCATCGCCCGCGGGAGGGCCCGCATCAACGCCCGCTGCGGGGGCGGCGCCGTCAGCGGGGCCCCAGTCGAACCCCTCGAGGACTTGGAGCATGCTCAACACCACCAAGTGCGCCTGGTGTGCGCAGCAGAAGGCGAGGAAGAACATCACTGTGCCAGAACCGCTCAATGCGGTCGTGAGCATTGGCCCCATTCCTTGGTTATCTGGGCCTGCGTCCACACCGAATACGAAGAAGCTGATGCACTCTGGGCCGCCATCGCGGGCACGGCGGGCACGCGCCTCCCAGTCGGCGCACCCGACTGACGCCATTTCGCGCTTGGCGTTGGCGTGGGTCTCGGCTGCCGTCCCATCTAGCACCTTCTGCAAATCGCACGCCACCCTGTGGTACGTGACGCCGCCCTGAAACTTGTCAAGCGTCGCGTCGTCCATGGTGGTTGCCAACCGCTGTGCCTTGTAGGATGACAACTGGCTCACGTGGACCTTCTCCCGCTCGATCGCCTCTTGATGAGTGGCATCGCACCTGAAGCAGAAGGCTTCGCACTGCGGCGGGCCGCCATCGTCGGCCATGGCGTTCGTGGCGCGCACGCGGACCGCCGCGGCGGCCCGATGCTCGAACGTCCAGACCGTGCGTCGGTCCTTCACAGCCCCTTGCAGCTCGTCGCCTGCCACCATAAGGGCAGTGGCCCCCGCGCCTGCGTGCGCCACGTTGCGGCGCAGGGCCAGCGTGTACCCGCCGAATAAGGACACGTTAGCACGCTCCCCGCTCCTGAACCGAACAGATTGCACCAGCACTGCTTGCTCTCGGTTCAAGACCACAATCTGTTCGGTGAGTGCCGCCGCCCGACTCATCCAAGTGTCCCTGCTCCTCTTGAGGTTTCTGTTCTCTGCTCGTAGCTGGGCATCCGCTGCCCCGCTGGCGGCTAGCGCCTCGTCCCTGGCTTCCAGGCACGTCAGTAGCTCCGCTTGCGTCAAGCCAGAGTAGTCGTGCGCGTAGCGCTGCACAATGGCCCGCCCGCCCCCTGGGGCGTCTGCAAGGGGCCCGACCAAGCGCCCTTCGCCCGACGACGACGCCGCCGCCCCGCCGCCCGCAGTCGAGGGCGCCTCTCCGCTGCCAGATGACGCTGCCGCTGTAGACTGCAAGCGGCCGCCAGCGCCCCGTTCTTGGCCTTCCCAGGACCGCCTAGCAGTAGTGCGCATATGATACACTCGGGGGGCACGCAACTGCGACGCCATAGCCTGCATCTCCTCCTCTGTCACCTTCATGTCGGTGAAGAATTCGAGCACGGAGGGCAACAGAGCAACTGGCATCTTGTCGTCCCCATGCGGGCCCCCGAGCTGGCCCCCGTGGCGCTCGTGCAACACCTGCTTAATCTTGTTCCGCAGCTTGGGCACGGTCATGTTCGGGACCTCTGCTGGGTTAATCTGACGACAATGCAGGATTATGTGGGCGACATCTGTGTGCTTGAGCGCGCCCTGCTGGAACTGGCCACCCATGTTCCTGGCGTTGGCCATGTGCAACACGTCCTCGAGGAACGCCTGGTGCCGCGACGCCGCCATCCCTGGGAGCTGACTTTTATGACTTGTATGAATTGCTGCGAAACGTGCAGTCATGGGCCAACACCACTCACCACTCTCGTGACCATAGGCCATGCGCACCATTTGGCTCAAGCACATTCGGCCCAAACCGACGGCCTGACAAAGTACGAGCGAACGCCCGATGCCGCGGCCCCTCATGCCCTTGCTGGATGGGGCGCCGTCATCGCGCGCCCGTCCGCCCCGTCCGTTGCACATTTTGGCTCAAGAACTTCGGGGCCAAACCACTCCGTTCCACTCCGTAATCATTTGGCTCAAGCACGTTCGGGCCCAATCAGCAGGCCACTGGCGGTGAGCCAGGGCAGCAACTGCAGTGAGCACATTGAGCCAATGTTATCATCAGATTGCTACTATACCTGCGCCGTCGCCGCCATGCCGACCGCAGCATCATCGCATGGTTCGCATCACCACCACACTCATCAAATTACCACTATCCTCGCCTGGGGGTAGCACCGTCGGATCGTCACCATCGGCATGACATTTATACACTTGAAGCACATAACGGGTAGCGAGACCAAGTGCGATCCTTCTCCCGCCTTCTCCGACCAGTGAGGGCCACGGAATGCGAACGACAGGTATGGCTATTCCGATTCCGACGGCAGCGCATTCTTTTGCTTCGGTGGCTCACTCCGCCACCTCCCGTGGCAGGTCACAGCGCGATGCGCGCATTCACTACATCGCATTACGCACTTCTGTATCTCTCTATGCGTATATCTATACATGCCCTCCCTCTCTCTCTCTCTATATCTCTCTCTCTCCCTCCTCTCTCTCTCTCTCTCTATGTATATACTCTTTATCTCTCTTTCTTTCTGTATCTCTTTACCTATTAGTATTGCTCCATCTCTGTTTCTCTCGCAGCCAATCTATCCTGGTCTCCCGCTGTCCAGTCTGGCAGGCTCTCGCTTCCAAGTCCCATGATGATTGCTTACATACCTGTTTATAACATATATCAGGCAACGGCTATGTCGGTGCCCTGTCCATGTAACTCAGTCTCGTTCACTCGATCGCATGGTCGGGCCCTTCCCTCGATCTATACATATATGTATGTATATCCATATGTGTCGTGCCCACGTTTCTCGCGCACGCCGATGCACCGCGACACGTCCGTCGGTCGGCCAGCCCCTGATCTCGCCGATGCCATCGCCGAGTTCGTCGCCACATATTCGTCTCCGCCAGTCTTCGTCCGCCCATGCTTCTTTCCCTCCCCGCCCGCCTGTCCTCCTCCCATCGTGCCCAAACCCAATCCATTCCAGTGGCGATCCGCAGATCCTGCAGCCGCCGTATCCCGGCACAAGCCAACAGAACTCGCCTCGACCCTACGCCGCCCCTCTTGCCCCCCCAAGCGCAGGTACAAAGCAAGCGTTCCTGCTGCGGCAGCCTCAGCTGCCCGATGATGAAGCCGAAGATGAAGAAGATGTCGCCCCCCCCCAGGAGCGCTGCTCGAACCTGCGGGCCCAGGGGCGCGGCACCGCGTCCTTGGCCCATCCCATCCTTCCCCCTCTTCTTGCCCCTTCTCTCGTCGCGGCCCCTCTCGGCGATCGCGGGTCGACTCATCATCTGGGCATTCGAGGGCTTGCACTCTCAGACGCTCAGACAATCGACTCTCGTCGAACCGCGGCCTCGACGCCGCCTTGCCACGCACCTCCCCCTAACTCAGACGTGCGTTCCGGGATGTCGGCCATTCCAACATGAGGAAGAGCCAGTCGCTCCCTCCCCCTCCGTCTTTCTCTGCCTTCCTCCTTGTCATTCTGGCCACAGCTCCCCCTTTCCCTCCGCCTCTTCATCCTTCTACCTCCATTCACCGCCTTCCCCCTCCCGCCCCTCCTCCCCCACAACCATCCTACACCATCCCCCGGGCCCCTCGCCAGCTCGAGAAACGCCAGCTCGCCCGCAGACTCTTTTTCGGCACGAGCGGCGAGCGGCGCAAGCTCGCCGTCAGTGATCATAGCACGCCGACACGTGCAGCTGTCGGCAGCGCTACCCCTCCTGGCAGCCGCGCGCCCGCGCCGCTATGGCATCCCATCGAGCGCGCAGCTATCTGAATACAGAATTGCACAATCGCCCCAGCGTCTGGAACACCAACATGGCGCGGCGGTCTGGACTCGGAGGCCGCAGACGGCGCGCCCATGCTCAGCCCGCCACGCACAGAGCGGCGGATGAAAGACCTTGCACGGCGACGACGCGCAAGCAAGTCACGCGCTGGCGGGCGAAAACTCGGAATGCGGCGAGCCGCGATGGACGGAGGGCAGGGCGCTGAGCGACAGACCCCAATGATGAGGATGATACGATGCGAATGGCGATGTTGATGTCGGCGATGGCCATGACGACGGCGATAATTCGATAATGATGCTGGCGATGGTGACGATGGTCATGACGATGGCGCGAGGCCCCTGCCTTGCCGAAAGCCCCGCGAGATCCAGGCAAGAGTGAGTTGAGCGTGGAGCGAGGGAAGGGCTCGGAAGCACAGCAGGGCGCTGCGCCGCGCTCAATCTACGTCCCCGAGGTCCACCAGCGCCGAGGGGTCCACGTCCCAGCCCATGTCGTCGGCAGAGTGGGGCTCGGGGATATCCACGACCGTGGGCTTCCACATCTCTTCAGTACCTTTGCTGGGGGCGCCCACCTCCGTCCATCCTCCTCGTCTTCGCTCCTCAGTAGTCCTCCTCCCTGCGCCCCCCGTTCCCCCGCCCCTCTTCCCTTCCTTATTCGACCATTCCTTCCTCCATTCCTGCTCCCTCCACCTTGCCCCCCCCCCATCCTCCGTCGATCCTCCCCCCCTCCTCCCTCCCCCTCCTCGGAGGGCCCAATTTATCATTTAGCTTGCGATTGCAGAGTTCCTGCAAGATCGGGGCTCCGCATTCGCCGGGACCGCGACGAGCGGCGGGGGGCCCCCCCCTCGGCCCTGCCACCCTGCACGCGGGGCCTCTCGTTATCCGGGACTTCCCGAGGACCTTGGGGCGCCAGCAGAGGCGTCGACTAAAGGATTTTGCTCAGGCATAAGCATATCCCCTCCTAAATGTGATTAGGCTCTAGATTGACGGCTCCTCTTGCACCGCTGATGAAGCCAGAGACATACTCCAGGATCTTCTCGCCGATCGTCGGGACCTGCTGGGTGACGCTCCTCGCGGCGATGGCGAGCTTGAACACCTTCACGAGGCCGCGCAGCTCCTGCAAGGGTTGAGAAGCCAGATCAGGAAGCGGAAGAGTTGGAGGGCTGAAGAGCTAGCGATGACGAGGCACGACAGATGTCATGGGATGGGGGCATCAGAACATGGTTAGATCGGGTAAATGACCGCAGGGGTCAGCTCGAGGGGTGCTTTCTGCACATCGTGTCCTTCCTCCTCCGTTCCTTCCTCCTCCCGGCACGCCCCCATCCTCTTCCGAACCCTTCTCCCTCCTCCATCCTCCCCTCCTCAGCCGCCGTGCACTCTGCTCCCCCCCATCGCCTCTATTGCACTGCCGCCCCCCCGTGGCCTCTTGAATGGCAATTATGCCGCTGTCATCTGCCCTGTTACGCCGAGCACTCCTGGGCGGCGAAGTGCAAATGGTAGCGCAGCAAGGACTCGCAGAAGGGCATGGGGTACGCGGCCGAGTCATGGATGTCCTTCTGGCCTGACACGTGGCCCTTGATGAGCGTCGTTAGCTGTTTCGAGCTCTCGCCCTCGTTCGGGGCGGGGGGGGGGGCGGGCGGGGGGCAGACGCGCTTCCCGTGCGCCAGTGGTGGCAGTCCATATTATCCGACTCGCCGCCGCCGAGCTTCCCACGGTGTTTGTGCATGAGTACATCTGATTGTATGTATCTATACACGCATGTTTATCAACATATCTCTACACACACGCTCACACGTTATCTATAGGTGTCCACACACATGTACCTATATGCGTTTTAGTCTGTATACTTATACGCGTGCGTCGAGCCCCGCGCGCATGCAGAGGCATGACGACCAACGCCGCAGATGTTTCTAGACCGTGTCTGTAGGCATCTGGCTATGCGTATGCACGCGCATGCAGACATATACACACATGTGTGCGTGCGTGCAACAATAGACCTGCACACTACGCAAACGCCATCCTTTTTCGCTTCTCCACCTCGTCCTTTTCCACCCCCCGAGCCCATCCTCTGTTCCTCCCTGCACCCTGCTTTCCGCTTCCTAACCCTGCTATACTCTGCCTCGCTATGCGCCATGCTTTCTACCATTATCCTGCCCTCGGACGCATGGGCCTGACGCTTGCGCTCGGCGATCACCAGCTTCGCGGCGCGCTTGGCCTCGAGCTCGAAGCACGACGACCAGTCGACACCGAATGTCTTCATCATCAATATCGTCGGCTTCCAGCTGCCGTGGCCAAACCCGACCATGCGGAATGACACCTTCTTGTAATCGAGCTCTTCGAGCGTCTCTTTGAGAGGCGGGAACTTGTACATGTACGACGTGGACGGCTGCTCGAATCGTGGTCCCGCGAACAGATAGAGCCTGTGCTGTGCGGCAACGCTACATCGTCGCCATCACTCGGGAGGGGCAGTGCCCTGGCGGGATGGATGGGGACCCTCTGGACGGGAGCGAGGAACGTGGAGGAAGGGGAGGAGGCGGAAGAAATGGGGAGCGAAAGTGAAAACGATGGTCGAGCGGAGGAGGAGGCGGAAGGAGGGGGAGGTGGAACGCATGGAAGGGGGGCAACGTTTCGGACGCGCCGATGGAACGAGGAGGGAAGGGTATTGAATCAGCAGGCGAGGAGAAGGGGCAGAATGCCCAAGGGCCAGAACTCCATTATATGACAGTGTAACACAGGCCGTGGGGAAAAGCGGGCTGCGACGGGCCCAGGAGCGAGCAGCAGAGAAGCCCGAGGAGAGTTTGACGACGATGACAATGACGGTTACAGGCGGGCAGGCAAGGGGAGGGGGTGCGAGAAGGAAGAGTTGGAGGTCGAGGACGATTCCGAAGACGCCGCGACGCATCGACGAGGATGGAGGCCCTCGCCCCCGGAGCATTGAGCAGCTTGAGGAAGTTGCCGACCTCGATGGCGATCAAGTTGCCCGTCAGCGCGTACTCCGTCCCAGAGCCCTCTGGGCAATGAGGGTGCCTGCCCTCCCCCATGGACGCTCGCATCTTCATCATCCTCATCCCCCTCGCCTCTTCACCCTCGTCCTCTGCCAGTCCGTCGCGCACGACTCATCCACCCGTCGTTGTCCAAGGTGCTCTCTTCCTCCAATGACGAGCCCATGATGCGGGCGCCCCCTCTCTGTCGTGATCCTCCTCACTGTGGCTTCGGGTCGCATTCGAGTCGTGCTCATCCCGCCCCCTCCTACTTCCGTCTGCCCCTCCCCCCGGGCACCGCCCGTGGAGGCTCGTGGTCAAGTATATCCAGTACTTGCACGGCGCGCCGATGACGTTGCAGTACCCGTCTACCAAGCGCAACGCGAAATGCACCAATCTGTCCCATCCCGTTCGCCAGTGCGCACCCCGCGCATCAGAAGGAGGTCGGCCACCCACAAGAGCGGCAAGGGAGGGGGCGGGCGGGGAGGCGGGGGGTGCGACGACGGTCACCCCAGGGCTATAGGTGAGGCGCGAGGGCACAGGCGGCAAGGGGAAGTTGGGCCGAAGGGCCGAGGGTGCAGAAACGACGGGGGGGGGGGGGGGGGGCGGTAAGAGGTTATCAAAATTCCCAGAAGATCTCGTCACTCTGCCCTGCCCTGCCCCTGATCGGTCCGCGCCCAGCCCCTCCTCTTTTTGCCCTTCACAGTAAGAATGTCATCACCGTCGTCGTCCAACTTCTCGAACCTGGCCATGGTCATGCCAGCCTTGTTACCCGCTCTGCCAACGTTGCCGAACCCCGCGAACATGTCAATGCCCCCCAACAACGTGCAGTCGTTCCCCTCCAATGCTCTGATCTCCATCTCCTCCTGCGGGCGCTAGGGGGCGGGCGCCGTCCCGGCCTCATCCTCTGCCAGTGAGGTCGCCCTCCTCGCTTCCTCCGCCCTCCTCCTCACCCTTCATCCCTTCCTCTACTCGTTCACAGCATCTACCCACCTGCTCACCCTGCCGAGCCCCAGGGCCCCTGCCCTCCCCCGCCAAGGATTCGGGGGGGAGATCATTGACTCGCAAGTGCCCTGGGGCCATCCTCACCCCCCAGAACTGGCCCCGGGGCAGACGGGCCAGAGTCCCCGAGGTCCAAAACGAAGTCTTGCCAGTCTTCAGGGACCTTGTGGATGTCGACGTCACAGACGCCGCTGCGCCTCTGGTCGAAGCTTGGCACCAGCGTCTTGTACATGCCCCAGAGCCGCTCCCACGTGTAGTCTTCCTGCCGAGCAGAGGCGAGAGAGCGGGCGAGAGGGGGGGCCCGGGCGGAAGATAACGGGGGCAATGGGCGGGAGCGCAGGGGGACAAGGAAATAAAGGGGAGGAGATGAGATGGGAGGCGAAGGAGCAGGGGAAATGCGGGCGCTGGACGATGCAACAACTTCGCCGCACAGAGCTTGCCCCAGAGCAAAAGACAAGTGGGCGGTGGGCGCGGGGGGGGGGCTTGGCCCCCCATGCAGCTTTTTCGGAGGTGGGAGGTGGGGTGAAGGAAAGGCTTGCCCCCCCCTCGCCGCGGCGCCCCTCGCCTCGCCCCCTTGATCCCCCCGGGTCCGTCGCTTGGCACGGCGGGGCCAACCCACTGTCGTTCGGGGGCAAGACTTGAACGAACTCGCGGTGGCCGCCCCCCTGAGCGACGTCGCGACCCGCCGCAGGTACAGGTGCAGGCATCTTCGGAGGTGTCGTCGTGAAGAAGGACTTGATGCTGCGCTGGCTGGCGGGCCTCCCCTCCCCTCGTCCGCCCGCTCCGTTCGCTTACAGCTGACCGACATCCCACCATCCTTATTATGCGTATCCCCCTTTGATTGGTGATCGGACTCGTCGCATCCCCCCATCGCTCCCCCTCCTACTCCCCGCTCTGCCCCCGCCGCCCCGCTCTTCGTGACCGTTGCCATCCGTCTTCATACCTAATGCCATAGCGGTCGCGTTCTGTCGCCGCCGCCGCCGCTGCTGCTGCTCGCCATGGCCACTCACCCCCAGGCGTTCTCACGCGATGTCCCTCCCATCTATATGTGTATATATATGTATATGTGTATAAATATATATGCATCACGTACGTGCTTTTCATCATCCCTCCCTGCCCCATCTCGTTGTCTGGTTCCCGCCCATGGATGTCCATCATCCCTCATTGATGGGGATCATGAGAGTGGTGCGAGGCCCCAGGCTTTCACGATGTTGGGATCTATCTCACTCTCTCACTCTCTCCTCCCTTCATTCCTTCGCAGCCCTCTCGACTGCGCGTGCCTGCCAGTAGCTGCGCCCTAATGCGACCGCATTTTCGCGCTCCGAGTCGAGAGATACGACCTAATCAGTGTGTAAACAGCAGACTCTACTTCTCTCTGTATACCTCGTTGTTCTCTCTCCCTCTCTCTTTCGCTCTATCTCTCTTTTTTTCTCTCTCTCTCTCTCTCTCTCTCTCTCTTCTCTCTCTCTCTCTCTCTCTCTCTCTCTCTCTCTCTCTCTCTCTCTCTCTCTCTCTCTCTCTCTATATATATATCTATATATATATATATATACATGTATATATATATATATATATACGTATATGTATACACATATCCAGTGTTGCTCTACCCGCCCCATCCTCCCCGACCTGCGCCCTGCCCGCCTTCCCCCCCTCATCCCCCCCGCCGGGACCGAGCAGGAGTCGTCGCCGTCGCCTGAGACGACGCGGGCACCCCGACCCCCGGAGACGCCGCGGACGGCGTCGGTGACGCCGAGGCGCCACTTGCAGCTCCAGCAGCTTCGGCATCCTCTAATAACTTGACCTGAGCGGTGGCCCGGGGGAGAGCGGATGGCGCGACGACGATGCGACGAGACGAGTACGAGTGGAGGGGGCAAATGGAAATCCAAAGACCGCGGGGGAGAGGGCGAGCCATGCCCAGCGATTGGGGTGCACGCACCGAGGCGAAGGGCGTGTGAATGGAAAAGCACTGCGCAAGAAGAGACGAGAGTGGCAAAGGGCATGGGGCATGGGGTGGGGGGGTGGAGGAGAAGGGGGGGCGTGGAGGAGGAGGAGGAGGAGGTGGAATATGGAAGGGAACGCGAATCCCACCCCGTCCACCCCCACCACCACCACCACGTGTGACATGGCGAGGTGGGCGGGGTTGGGATTCGCAGGAGTTGGATGAGACCCCCGCGGCCCTACCCCGCTCTTCCAATCGACCCCCTGCGCCGTCGTCCCTGCCCTTCCGTCTTGCGACATCGCCCCCCCGCCGACCTGCACGCGGTAGATCGGGCCCGCAGCAACCCTGGGGGAGGGCGAAGCCGCGAAGCCAAGACAATGCGAGAAGGGAGGAGCCAGCAGCAGGAATAATTAGCAGAAATGGGGGAGTAGAGGACGGGGGAAGAGTCGGGGGGGAAGAGGACGAGGAAGTGAGAAGGAGATGAGCAGCACGTAGATGCAAGGGGAGAAATGCTCACGAGCAGAAGGAGGCGGGCCCCCCCCCCCCCCCCCCCCCCCCCCCCCCGCGATCCTCGGAGGCACGGTCTTCGGCGTCAGCGGGCGCGGCGCCACCGAGATTCTCTTTCACGCTCTGCGGGGACTCCTTCCGGGCAAAGGCGCGGGCGGGCGGGGCGAGGGAGGCTGGGGAGAATCTAAGCCAAGGGCCGCGGGCGGTCGAGCCGCCGAGGCCGACGGGGTCGGGGTCGGGGGCCACCAACGCTGGGCCGAGGAAACGAGCCGTGGAGGAGGAAGGACCGAAGGCAACTTTGAAGATTCGTTCGCGGCCTGGCACTTGGCAGCCTTAGCCCTCGGCAACGCGGCAGAGCCCGCGCGCTTACCACCGCCACTCATCGCTGCTACAGAGTCGGTGGAGGCGGAAGGGGAAGGATTAGCCTTGTGAGGGCGGATGCCGAGTGGAGCGCATGAAGGCCCAATGAAAGAGGGAGCGATCGATCGACTCCGCCGCTACCAACTCCGGGAGGGCCGGGAGGGGAGGCGGCCTGGGCGCGCTGGCGCCGCGCACTCCTTGCAGGCGCGATTGCTGCGCGGCGGCTGGGGAGGTGGACGGGCGGACTGTGGACTGGACGGGCTGGGCCCGTAGGGACGCGACGACGACGACATCGAGTCGGACGAAGGAAACGAACGACGACTCCGACGGTCCGACGGCGACTTCGACTCCGACTTCGACGCCGACTCGACGACAACGGCAAAACGGGGCTCCACTATTTGGTTCAACGGATCGAGGTTCGAGGCTCTGGGGCCCTCCTCATGGCCACGGCCAGGCGCGGCTTCGGAAACTGTGGCGCTCAGAACCAGGGAGCGCTCCCGGGGCCCAAACTCATTTTGAGCTCTGAGCGGGTGTAGGAGCGGGCCCTCGTAAAGCCAGTAGGGCCCCATGCGGAGGAGGAAGAGGAGGGGGGGCGGGAGGGCGAGGGGGAGGAGGAATGGAGGAGGCGGAAGAAGAAGAGGAAGAGGAGGAGGAGCAGCAGCAGCAACAGGAGGAAAAAGGAGGCGGAGGCCCGGGATCGGACAGCCCGAGTCGGGAACGCGGCGGCGGCGACGATGGGAAGAAGGAAGAGGGAACGGTCGGAGAAACGAAGAATACACATTTAGGACACTCGCCGAGCTTGCCAACGCGCGCCGCAGCCCGCACTCCAAATCACAAAAGATATCGCGTTGACCGACCGTCGAGGACCGAGTCGCGGTGAAGCCGATCGGCTTGCGACCGAGCGCAAGCATCCTCTCCGAGACCCTCCTGTTTGCACCCCCTGTGCCTTTTCTCGATGAGCTATTCGTCCTCCTCCTCGTACTCCTACTCCTCCATCCCTACCTCGCCCTGGCTCTACCTTTTCCCCGGGCCCCGCCGTCCTCCGACTCATCATTCCTCATCCCCCTCATCCTCTCCTCGACTCCTTCCCCCATCCCCCCCCCCCGCCTGTCTGTCCTCCCCCCCCATTTGGTGCCCAGACCCCGGCGCTCGGCCGGGGCGTCCACTCAGCGCTGCCACGCCTCGTAGCTGTCGGACGCAACCGACGACTCGGCGAGGTCGGTCTCGGCCCTGGGGCTGTGGAGGGCCGATCTGGGCCGATCTAGGGCCGATCCGACGGGCCGATCCATTGGTCCGTTGGCGGGGGAGGGCGAAGACGGCGAGGGGGGGGAAGGATGGGAGAAGACGTATGGGGAGGGGCGTGGCGGAGGAGTGAGGAGAGGAGATATGAGAAGAGGGTGTGGGAGGAGGAGGGGCATGGGGGGGAGAACGGCGGGAGGGAAAGGTCCTCGCGCGCTTCAGCGGAGGAGGGCCCGGGATTGACGGCTTTGCCGACGCCGCCGACGCCGATGGAGTCGCCGATGGAGTCACCGATGGAGCAACATCATCAAAAGGCTCATCAGGGTCCCACACCTCCGCAACCTTCAAGAGCTTGGCCATGACCATGATCTCCTTCTTCCTCCGCGTCAGAAGGTCCGCCGCTGTCGACTTCGAGGCATTCGCCTCCTCATCGCTCAGGGGGCCCCACTTCCACCTCTCCTGAGCGGCGAAGGTCGGAAGGGACGACGAGACGACGACGACGACGACGACGGCGACGACGACGGAAGACGACGGACGACGACGACGACGAAGACGACGACGACGACGACTGGGAAGTAGGAGTAGGGAGTCGGAGAAGGGGTAGGAGGTAGCTCTTGGACGAAGGTATCGTCGGCCCCGATGTCGAGGTTGTCGGTGGTCTCGAGGTTTTTCCAGCGAACCTGCACCACCTTCGGCTCGTTCTCGGGCCCGGGGGGCTCGCTCGCGGCGTTCTTTTCTTTCCTGGGGCGCGGGGGGGGGGGGCGGCGGAGTTGCTTTTCTTCTTGTCTCTATCCTCCGCATCCTCTTCCTCCCCCTCATCACTCCATCATTACATTGTTATTGTTCCTCCGTTTCCTCCGTCCCTCCTTTTTCCCCCAATTCTTTTCGATCGCCCGATCCTGCCATTGTTCCTCCTCTTCCTCCTCCTCATCATCATCCTCCTCTCGTTCATTCCTCCTACTCGTCTCGTCTACCCACCCTGCTCATCCCCACCCCCCTTCGCTGGTCCACAGATCGGTGTAGCTCTTGCGCCACCACTTCGCGTAGATGCGAGTCTTGGCATCGTAGCACCACCTCGGAACGAGTCGACGGGCAATCGAGCGACCGATCCAACCGTTCCCGTCCTCTAGGACGGGAACGGATGGATCGGTCGCTCGATTGCCCGTCGACCCGTTGTTCAAGCTGCCGTGGTGGTCGAACTCCCAGGCCGAGCCCGTCGTGTTGGGCGGCGGTCCAGGAGGTCCTGGAGGGCCGTCGTTGGCCTTCACGGGCGGCCTCACTTCGAACTCTTTCTCCGCGCGATCCGAATCATCCGCAGCCATCGCGGCCATCGCAGAGATGAGCGCAGAGAATCCCGAGGGGGCGCTGGCCTTGCTTTCCCCCCCGCCCCCAGGGAATGGTTGACAGGAGACGGGAACGCAAGAGTGTCCAGCTGCCCGCGAGAAGGCGGGAGGAACGGAGTTGGGGGGGGGATGGCAAGGCAAGCGCCCCCTCGGCTTCCCAGGCCAGCCGCTTCACAAGCGGAGGGGGTGAGGAGAAGAACGGGGCGCGCGTCGGCGTCGCGAGCCTGGTCCAAACCAGCTCGAGACGAGACGACGAGGGACGGGGGCACGTCGAGGACGACGACAACTCGACGAGGACGGAGCTGGGGAAGAAGCGTGGGGGAAGACGGAGGCGAGGAGAGAATAAGCAATCATTACCCTTTTGCTCTTGTCGTCGCGGTCGCCGCCGCCCATTTTTGAAGCCCGCCACCCCCCTCCCCCTCCTCTTCCCTCCGCCTCTCCTCTCCGCCTCCTCCGCCTCCCCTCATCGTCGCTATGCGTTCCTCCTGATCCTCATCCACAGTCTAGCTTGCTCGCTGACACGTTCATTGCCCTCCGCCCCCTTTGCTTGCCCCTGCTGTGGTCGTCGTCGCACCCGTCGTCGTGACAATCGGGGTCGTGGTTGTCGTCGTCGTCGTCGTCGTCCTCGCCCCCGTGGTCGTCATCGTCGTTCGTCGTCGTCGTCGTCGTCGTCGTCGTCGTCGCTCTGCCCCGGCACCCTGCTGCAGGCAATGCGCGGCGCGGGGAGCCTGCTGAGCGCCGCCCGCTGGGACAGCGCCCGGGGCCGCCGAATCGCGGCGCCGCGACCCCCAGGGGCGGCAAGGGCGTGAGGGAGGACGGGGAGGGGAAAACAACCCAGGGGGGTAGGGGGACGAGAGCGCCTTCTTCTTTGGGAAGAAGAGCGCCCTCATAATCAATTTCGTACTCCCCAATGCCCTCGCCGCCCCTGTGCGCCCCGCCTGGCGGCCGCCCGGGTTGCCCCGAGCACGCAGCGCGACGAAAGAGCGCAGCAAGCAGTGCGGGCAGCATGAGAACGACAGAAGGGAATGGAAGGCGATAGACAGAGAGACGGAGAGGAGGACGGAGGATAGATAAAAGGGAAAACACTTGAGAATAATTGGGGGCCGAGAGACAGGAAAAAAGACAGGAAGCGGGGGGGCAGGGCAACAAGAGTGGCGAGAAGGCGAGGGGCAAGCTAGATGCGCTCGCGCCACATCTGACATGCAACCCAATCAGCATGGGCCCCGGGGCAGAGAAACAACACCTCCCCTCGGGCCTGGGGCGACGCAGAACCCCCCTCCCCTCCCCGCCGTGGCACTGTAAAGCGGGGCAAGGAGGCTGCCATGGGCACCCGCCCAAGAGAGAGAGAGAGAGAGAGAGAGAGAGAGAGAGAGAGAGAGAGAGAGAGAGAGAGAGAGAGAGAGAGAGAGAGAGAGAGAGAGAGAGAGAGAGAGAGAGAGGAGAGAGAGAGAGAGAGAGAGAGAGAGAGAGAGAGAGAGAGAGAGAGAGAGAGAGAGAGAGAGAGAGAGAGAGAGAGAGAGGGGGACGCCAGAAAAGGAGCAGTTAGGAAACAGGATGAGGCAGGAGGTCGGAGCGAGGAGGAAAGAGGGGGAGGGAGGAAGAGGGAGGGAGCAGGGAGGAGGAAGGAGGAGGAGGCGGAAGGAGGAGGAGGAGGAGGAGGAGGAGGTAAAGCATGCCCTCCGCGCACGCTTGCTGCGATGTCCTGTTCTGACGTGCTCCGGACGGACCGTTCTGGAGCACGTCAATGTGATGTTTCCTGCTCCCCCACCTCGACCTTTTCCTCCTCCTCCTTTGTGCCTCTTTCTCTTCCTCCCCCTCCTCCTCCTCAACCTCCTCCTCCTCCTTCGTCACCTCGCCGTCCTCTTGCTGCTCCGGCTCCTGCTACCCCCTGTTCCAGTTTCCTTCCTCCCCCCAAGAGGCCCGAGAGGCCTCAAAACTATTTCAAGATGCGCTTGATACGCATGCCAACAAAGTCCAACAGGTATCCAACAAACCCTGCAGACCCCGAAGACGCACTCTCCAAAACCACCCGACGACGACAAACAGCGACCGCGGCGACGGCGACGATGACGAGGCCGCCCAAAGACCGCGGCGACGGCGGCGATGACGAGGCCACCCAAAGAACCCAAGAGGGCTCCTCGAAACCTGCCACGTGAATTGGAAGAGGCACAATCCGTCCCATTCCCACAAAGCCCCCAGACGCTCCTCCATCCTCGAGGGTCCGGCGCAACTTGGCATAGGACGACGACACCGACGACGGCGGCCGCGACGGCGGCGCCGACGGCGTCAGCGCGACAATCTCCCCAGATGTCCGACGCCACTTACTGTGCCCCCGTGAGCCCCAAAGCCGAAGCGCATTTCTCGAGGCCCATATTGCCGCCAAGGGCGCACCGTTCATGGCTGAAACTTCCGCATCCCCCAGGGCAACCCGAGGCGCCCCCCCAGCCGCAGGAAGCGGCCAAGGGGGGGCGCCCGGGGCGCGCCGTTCAAGGCTGAAATTTCCGCATCTTCTTCAGGGTGACCCGAACGCTCCCACCACGCCCCGACACCCCCACCCACGGCAGCTCCGTTCTTGGGACCTCCCACCCCGCAATTTCTCGCCCGGAACCCACCGACGCCCCCCCCCGCGCTCCCACCACGCCCCGACACCCTCATCCACGGCAGCTCCGTTCTTGGGACCTCCCACCCCGCAATTTCTCGCCCGGAACCCACCGACGCCCCCCCACCCCCCACGCGCTCCCGCCACGTCCCGACACACCCCTCCTCCACGGCAGCTCCGTTCCCGGGACCTCCACACCGCCACTTTCTTCTCGCCCGAACCCACCGACGCCCCCCCCCACGCTCCCACCACGCCCGACAACCCCCATCCTGGGGCAGCTCCGTTCTTGGACCTCCCACCCCCTGAGGTCTGATACGGCCAGATTTTGGCAACATGTTTTTGTTGGGCATCTACGGCCAAAATCGTTTTGGTCGTGGATGCAAAAGAAGACGTAGACGTGGAATGCACGAGGAAATGCCATATACGAAGGACGCGGCATTGAGATATCAATATACATGTGAGTTCGCAATGCGCTTTGCACCGGCAGTTCGCTTGTATAGTGAACGTCCAATTGAAACACCTATTATTGCGTGTTTGTCTTCTTCCAACCCGCATTCGTACTTAACCTGGTTTGTTTTTTTCTCCTCCCCCTTCTCCTCCCCATCCTCCTCTTCCTCCTCGTCCTCCTCCTCCTCCTCCTCCTCATCATCATCATCATCATCATCATCATTATCATCATAATGTTTCTCCTCCTCCGCCTCCTCCGTAAGTCTCGTCATCCTACTACTCCTACTCCTCATCCTCGTCCTCCTCGTTCTCCTCCTCCTCCTCCTCCTCCTCCTCCTCCTTCTCCGCCCCCCCATTATTAGATGGATCCTTTCGAATGTGTTTTGCTCCTGGCGGCAGCTGGAAAAGGGGAGGGGGCAAGCCTCCACGGGGGGGCGCGTGGCCAGCACGGGGGGCCGCGGCGCGCAAGAGGCGGGCCGAGAACTTGACTCTGTTCTCCCTCATGCGGGCCCTCTCCGTCCTCTATCTCCTCTCCTCTCTCCTCCTTGTCCTCCTCGTCCTCATCTTCCTCGTCCCCCTCTTCCCCCTCCGCCGTTTCCTCATCCTCGTCGTCGCCCTCCTCCTCCTCCTCCTCACTCTCGCCCGCCCCTCCCCCATCCCCCGAGGGCTGTCAAGGTAGCCCCGTCGACCAGTCCCCTCGCGCGATTACCTTATCATCAACTTGAGTTTTTACGAAAAGGCTCCAGGGCTGGATGGCCCTGCCACCGAGAGCAGCGGCGGCACTGCCTATCATCCAAATGTACGAGAGACACTCATAAGATCACGACACCCCTGGGGCGAGCGGGGTCGAGGGGGCAGGAGGGCGAGGAGGATGGGGGAGGAGGAGGAGGAGGAGGAGGAGGAGGAGAATGAGGAAGAGGAATCATTACTGGAGTTGCTGGTTTGCGGACCGCTGTCCAGGCCTCTCAAGGGCCCCAGCGAAAGCAAAAACAATATGCCCACGAGTTGCAAGACAAACTGTTGCTGGATGGAGGGCTCTCCGCAACGAAGGAAAGCAACAGCAAAAAGGGGGGCCCGCGTGCAACTTCATGGGCGTGGCAGGGTCCGCGCGGATCCTCGGGTGCGTTCGTGTTCCTCCTCCTCTTCCTCCTCCTCGTTCTCCTCATCTTCCTCCTGGTCCTCCTCCTCCTCATCCTCCTCATGCTTATCCTCATCCTCTTATTCTTCCTCCTCGTCGTCACATGTCTCATCCTCGTCCTCCTCTTCCTCGTCCTCCTCATACTCTTCCTGATCACCCTCCTCTTCCTCACCCACCCCCTCCCCCTGCCCTCCCCTCTCGTCCCCTCTCGCCCTCCCCGCGCCGTCACCTTCTGGAGAGCGCCAGTGATCCTCCTCCTCCTCTTCCTCCTCCTTTTCCTCCTCCCTCCTCCTCCTCCTCCTCCTCCTCCCCCTCTTCCCCCACCTCCTCCTCCTCATCCTCTTCCTCCTCCTCCTCCTCCTCCTTCTCCTCCTCCTCCTCCTTCCTCCGCCAGTGGCCACCTCTGCGCAGCTCAAGCGCCGAGTGACCAGCGGCGGCGCCGCGGTCGCGTCGTGAGGGCGGCGGCCCATGCGAGATCGGGGCGGGGAGGGGCAGGGATCATCCTCATATATCTTTCGAGAGACATGGCCCGTGTGTGCAAGACAGTCCAACGGAAGATGGGGGGGAGGACGAGAAGGAAGAGGAGGAAGAGGAGGAGGAAGAGGAGGAGGAGGAGCAATTCGGACTGATGTCACCATGTTTGGGCGAGCGTTGCTGCAGGATTCGGATTGTATGGGGAGTATTGGAGTTTTCGGTTAAGATGTTAAAAATAAGGCGCTAGGGTTAGTACGGGAATTTTGGGGTGTTTGGTTAAGGATGCTACAGTGCAGTGTTATTGCTTCTGATCAGGGTGGTATTGCTATATGTTTATGGTGCTAGTTTTAGCGCGTGCTGCTAGCGGCGCCGGCGTGAAGATTAGGTATTGCAGGGTTACCGTTCGGGCCAGGTGGCTAAGGAACACAACCAGAGGGAAAGACAACCAACGAGAGTGCGCGGCGCGGGCAGCTCCTCGGCGCCTCCGCGCCGGCCTATGGTCACCAACCGGACGTGCATTGGATTTGCATTGGATTTGCATTGGATTACCATTGGATGTGCATTGGATTTGCATTGGAGTTGCATTGGATGTGCATTGGATTTGCATTGGATTTGCATTTGATTTGCATTGGATTGGCATTGGATTGCCATTGGATTGCCATTGGATTGGCATTGGATTGGCATTGGATTGGCATTGGATTGCCATTGGATTTGCATTGGCTTGGCATTGGATTCCCATTGGATTCCCATTGGATTCCCATTGGATTTCTATTGGATTTGCATTGGCGTTGCATTGGAATTGCATTGGAATTCCAACGTGTCGTAGTTGCGCCTGAGGCTACCATTGGAATACAATTGGATTTCGCATGCGCTCCCTCTCTCCTGCGGGCGCCCTCAGGGCCCTGAAACGACCCTACAAACATGCTGAAGTTGCCTGGCTGGGCCACCAGAGGAACTGCACGAGAAGGGAGACTAACATCTAAAATGTGGGGGAGGATTGCACATGCGGAATCACGTCTCGCACAGCTTGGCGCGAGTTCCCACGGCACCAAACCCACGGCCATTGGAAACCAACGCCCGTTCGGCATCAACGCACACACGGACCCAAGTCTCTCTAGCATTGACCTGTGTTCTTTGCATCTCATTGCTGCGCCTCCAGTGCCCCGTGCGCAGCTGGACTGTTGAGACTGACAGAGAAAAATTAACGTGTTAATAGCTGAGCGTGGCTGGCGATGCCGAGCCACATGTGAAACAATGCCTGCTCCTGACGCGCCGCCCTCGCAGCACGTCAGTCCAGCTCACTAGCAGGAGCAGGCGGAGACAGTACACGCGATGCTCGCAACGCGGCAGAGGACAGCGCAGCCACAAAATCTGGAGGATATTCCTGCGATTCTTTCAATTTCTTCGTGTCTCCAGTTACCCACCCTTTGGCGTTCCAGCCCTTCTTGGTAGTGTGACCAGCATCCTTTTTGCTCCGAGCCTTAGACTTAGGGGTGACGCGTGACAAACATTGCTTTTGCGTGCCAAGGCGATCCACGCTTGCCCGAAGCGACTCGATGAGGTCATCAACTTCTGGAAGCGTAGTCCACAACTCCAGGGGGTTGATAGTTCCATGCCCAAACGCAGACAGATATGTTACAATGCGGCGTGCCTTGACCATTCTGAGGGATTATGCCATGGGGCGGTATAAATATAGTATTGAATTGAAAGGCTGTTCCACCATGATGTACACCCCCCGCATCTGGGCAAAGAAACTCATGTAAGACCTCCACTTCACGCGCGCATGCATCGACTTGACACTTCCCAGACACAAGCACCGCACGAGGGCAGGAGCAGCCGAGAATGGATGCACCAGACAATCAGTATTGGAATCCATGTTCAATACCATGAAACAGTGTTCAAGGAACAGTTGCAACAACAACAACGCCATGCCATACATTTGAAACCTTGCTGTTGTTGCACAGTGTTGTTTAGTGTTGGCTGTGTGTGTTGACTTACTGTTTGCGACCAGTGCTGTGCTGTGATGGACCTCAATCACGCACGTCATGATACTTAAGTTAATGTTCCTACACATGCACACGTATAGTCGTCCCGTATAGTTTCGCAGGTTATCTACATTTGTAAGTGTTTGTTCTGCACAGGTGTTCGACGTGTTTATGTTGCCATATGTGTCGTAGCCGGTGCTATCGTCATCGGATTCATTATATAGTTGTTCCCCGTCTCCTATTTCTCGTGCATTAGTGCTGCTTATGTATGTGCATCTGCCGTGGATATATGTATGTGCGGTCTCTCACCCAGTGCCCTGCATGATAGACACTATGCTGCCAACTTCGAGTATCACCCTGCCCGTGCAACACAGACCCCACCCGTCCCCACGTTAGCAATGCGCAGTGGTTTGCTTGCACGACGTCGGGCCTGGACTCGTCGCCTGTCGGGTACGATGTAGTGCGACGAGTATGTCCCGAACTCATTCGTATACATGTTGAGCATTGGTTACTGAAGTGAATTGTGCCCCCAACAGCTATAGACGATGCAACCCACAGACTATAAAGCATCCCGATGAGCAGGGTGGCGTCTTGAAACCAGTGGTCATTCTTTTCCACAGAAAACGCACCTGCGCCAGCCTCGCTCATAATATTGCGAGTGGTACCGCTAGCTCCCGAAAATATCTCCAGGAAGATTGCGTTCCTTTCAATGGCGTGCAACTCATTCAAAATGCATGCAACCGATGATGTCAGCATCATGGCACTGTCTGTGGTGCTCTCCACGCTGTTCGGCACGCCCTGTGCCGTCAACCTATCGGCAGATGAGCTGGCCCAGAGGAAACCGTTCTCACATATCATCGGCGCAGCAGCCGTCGACGACAAACACAGAAAAACTAGGAATGCCCAGCGACCATCCCCTCCCAAGGCTTGCGCACGAGCCATGTAGAGAGGTCCAGCCTGCAGGCCAGCTCGAAAAGGGCGCAACACCTGTACTCAAATGTGCTGCGGTGAGCGAAGCGCGCCATGTCACGCAAGAGTGAGTTCAGACCCTCGTCTATGAACGTGGTGTATACTTTCGGCGACCCGTGAAAGCATACCCTGCAGATAGCTAGTTATTCAGTGAGGGGGGAGGGGGTTCAAGGTTACGGGACTGATGCAGGACGTGGAAGGGCGCGTATAGGGGCGTTGATTCCCTCTCATTAATAAGATGCAGGGCGAATAATTAGAATAGAGGGCGCACGTCTATTCACACCTTGTCCCCAGACCAACAGCCATGTTAACAACACATAACCATAGGCAGGACCGCAATGATACTCATACGACTAACACTAATACAAATGCTGGAACAAATGGCAACTACGAGTAGCATTGTTCACAAACTATTACTATTATCAATATGAGTATTATTACTGCTACTACGGCTACCACTAACAATCATACACCACATAATGATAATCATATTAGCCGGCGTGGACACCAAACAGTAGGATATTGCACTATGAGGCGAGTTGCACGATTTTGATGCGTTGGCAAGAAGCAATCATTTTGAGGAAGGCGGGAGGTTGAGGCTGATACTAGCCGTCTTAGTCGAACTTCCAATTCTCAAGTCGTCATCGCCCCCCTCTTGTTATTCCTTCCCCTCCTCTGTTCATGATTCATTTCGCTCGCCTCGACCACCCCCTCCCCCTCCTCCAACCTGCGCCCGTCCATCCTTCCACCATGCATCGTCATTGTCGCATCTATTCGATCACATTTTCATAATCGCATTAGTTATAGACCCTTGAAAAACAAACGGTGTCCTGTCGAAGAGGTGGCAGCACAAGTGATGCTTCGGGGTCAGGTCGATGCCTGTGGCCGTGCAGCACCGGATGCGCATGTTCATATGCTCTAATAGTTTCAGGCGCACGCCAGCACTCATCTTGACGGGGTTCTCTGAGATCAGCTTCATGATCTGTTGTAGAGCCACGCCTGCTTGTAGCAGAGGCGCCCCATAGAGTTGGGCACCACCTGTTTGGCGAAGCTCGCGCATAACAAAGTCAAGCAGCAAGCGTGTCTCCACCGCTTTGGTCTTGACGCCTCCACCTCCATGATGTGGGTTCTGGCGGGCGAGCTAATTTGGAACCGGTGGTGGGGATGGTTTACTTTTTACATCCCGTCCATCTCCGCGCCTTCTGGCTTCTCCCCAGAAGGCGCAGATCTGACCAGGATTCAACGTAGTAGAAATGTTAGTCCCTGAGGTCCTGATGGCTGAAACCGCGCTGCTTGCCTAGCATCTTGAGGGTGAGGTTCCTGAGCCTGAGGTTGTGGGCTATGTTATTTCCTGGATCCCGCTGCCACTGCAGAAGATCTGTTTGTATTTGCCGACATGCCATCTCTATCTTGCCAGCCTGGGTACCTTGAAACTGCCAACTGTTATGTAACATAATGCGCCACAAACATGCCGAGACCATCCTTTGAATAACTCCTAAGTAGAGGCTGTGCATGGAGTCGACTGCCAACGTCTGCGTCGGCGTCGTGCCCAGCGAAGGAGAAAAAAGTGGACACCGATGCTGGGCAGCATCCATCAAAGTGCCGCCGCTGGTCTGCCGAGCGCGCCAGAAAATGATGGTTGCTGGCAGTTTGATGCGATGCAGCTGAGCAATATCATCCAAGTCGTCCGACGGCTCCAACCGATCCTGATCTCGCAATTGCACCCCATTGACAACTATATCTCTGATGACCCCACGTGTTCTGATGGCCTTTGCTTGTTTTGCGCCCGATGGTTTCAGCCACCTGAGCGCGCTCAGAACTGCATCGACGTGATCTCTCGATGCGAGAAGAACTTGCACCTCGCATGCTGCCACAATCCGTTCGTAGTCGCCGTCGTCTCTGAGCGGCCATGGACAGTCTGGGCCAAGTTGATGGGCACACGAATGCAGTTCTGATTTCCCAAGCTCACAGTACTGGCACGGATTGTGCCCCTGCGCCCACGATGCCAATCCTAGGGTGCGCGCGTGCTCACACCAATCGCCCTTGATGTATAACACACACGCAGTAAATCCCAGCTCTGGTTCGGGCGGCGCCTGTCCGTCTGGCCACGCCATGTCATTGTGCATGCGATCGGGCCGTTTGCCCGCAGCCATCGCGCCGAGCTGCCACGCTATTCCTTTCAGCAATGGGTAAATCGAGCACCAGCCGCGACAGCCGCATTGGCACTCGTCGCTCTTCCGTAGAACAGCGATCAAGTGCCTCTTTCGTGTGATCATGTTCTCGATCCACCACCCCGTGACGCTGTCGCTCCTACCAGCAGCTTGCTGCTGGTATGATACTCCATCAACGCATAGCGCCAAAGGCAACGGAGGCAATCGCCCTAGCTCCGACGCCTCCTTGACACACTTGTGATTCTGATAGACTGGCAAACTCATCACAGATTCTGGCCGCACCTGGGGATCCATCGTCAGGATGCGCATCGTGTCGGGCGAGTGCTTCATTTCCTCAAGCAGCAGTTCATATCCCAACGCAATGGGAACGGATTTCGCAATTCGATGACTAGACCTGTTGGGGTTCAGGGGCACAGTCACGTAGTACAAGTGATCGGGTCGAGGCAACATCTGGTCAAGGTGACGTTGGTACTTTCCCGTTTGCAAGCCTTCAGGTTTGCCATCTCTTCCAATCAGCTCCAGGCACGTGCGCCTCATGGGCAAGCTGGCAGATTCGACAAAGCTGGATCGCCGTGATACGTGCAGCGCCGTACATGCCCATCACAAGCCGCATCAGTGCAGCGCCAGCTGCCCTGGTTTCTGAAGTATTGCCATGTGCGTGCCACGTGCAACGGGAACTGCGGCTTCTATCTGGTGGCATGGTTCTAACGTTAGGCTTGGTACAAAGACTTGCAGCAGTATATCATCGCATCTGAGTTCAAACAATGTACCAACACCATCTCGTATCATACATCCATTACCTCCCTGCTAGCACCACTCCATCATCCATCGCCCTCCTCATCATCAGCATCAGCATCACCACCATCATCGTCATCATCATCATCATCATCAGCATCATCATCATCATCAGCATCAGCATCATCAGCATCATCTGCATCGTCTTCTCGTTTGGCTTACGCCGTGGAACGCCGTGTTAGCCCAACGCGGGCAAGCTGGGCACGGGTCGGGACCCGGGCGATTGGGGTGGGGGCCTCGGGGAAGCAATAATCCCACCAGCCTTTTGGGCGTAGATGGTTTAGAGCGTTTCCTCTTCCACCCCTCCCTCTTCCCTTTTGGGGAGGGGTTTACCCCTCCCCCTTGCCCCCTCCCCTGGACCTGGACGGGGCGCGTCGCGGGCTGTTAAAGCGCCCAAACATATCGGCCTCGGCGAGGAAGCCAAACTCATTGGTTCGACTACGGTTTTGGCACCATTGTGGCCTTTTTGGGGGCCCCCGAGGGGCAGCGCGAAGTGCGACCCTCCAGTAACCATGTGACGCCTATCATATTCGTGACGCTTCGCGTATCCCCACTGGCCCATCCAGGAACGATGTCCAGGCGAGTTGGGGCGATCAGGGAAGCGCAGCAGCAACGAGGTGGACGGCCGACCCGTGCGAAGGAGGAAGGAGGAGAAGGAGGAGGCTAGATGGATGCATGAGGGAGTGAGGGGAAGGACGATGAATAGGATGACAAGGAGGATGCGGAGGAAGAGAGGAAGTAGGAGGAGGAAAGGGGGAGCAGGAGGCGGAGGGTACGCAAAAGGGCTAGAAGTATCTTGGATGCCTCTCGAAGCATCTTGTGATCTCTCTTGGCCGCTGCTTGGAGGCCTCTTGGAACGCCTTGGTGGTTTGTCGGCTGTCCTGGAGGGCTCTTGGGCGCCTTTGGTGCCTCGGGTAGACCTCTTGGGGCCGCTATGGGTCTTCTTAGGGGCCGTTTGGGGCCATGTTGGAGCCATTTTGGATCCCCTCGTGGCCTCCTGGGCACCTCTTGGGGCCATCTTGGAAGAGATCGGCCAAAGAAGGGGAAGGGTTACTTCTCGTTCACCCTGTCTTGAGTGCACATGGACGAAATGACATCGAACGTCTCGAAAATACACATATCAGCACGTGAGCTCCCAGCAGCATAGCCTCTCACGAATTCTAAGAGTTCGAGCGCTGCTCGTCACCGTGATACATCGCGGGCAACTAGCCATGCACAAGTGCAGCAGCTCACATTCAAGCCTGCGAGAGCGAGAATTTGACGGCCCGTTCTCCTGCGGCTGGCGCGCGGCAGAGCAGTCACAGAAATTGACCGCGCAACTGCACTTTCCCACAAATACGTCTGGAAAAGCACCGTGCAGGACCCCGCCAGAACTCCAACGGAACTCCAACGCTAATCCAACGCCAATCCAACGCTAATCCAACGCGCATGTTGATTATATGTGTGATGCGTAAATCATATATATATATATATATATGGTTTGAGGGTGAATTCCAACGGTGTTCCAACGCTAATCCAACGGTCTAATCCAACGGCAAACCCAACGGTAACCCAACGCCTATGTTGCCATGTTTTTTGAAGAATTGCCATTGTTTAGCATCGGTGTATGTTGTTCGTGCCGTGTTCGCAGTGTTGGTGCATTTTTTGTGGTATGTGTGTGGTGTTGTAGTGTTTTGTTCTGAATATTGTCGTCCCCCAGTCTAGCCCCGTGACTGTCTGCCTCGCCGACCTCCTCCTCACCGCCTTGCCTCCCTCCGCCTCCTCCCCCTCGCCCTTTCACACTTTCTCATTATATCCCCTCTCCACTTAAAGACCAGGTGGGTCTAGCACGGAAAAACTGCCTCCTAATGGCAGCTGTTCTCGCTGATCGGGAACAGAGCCTTCGAAATTGGCGCAGTGAAATCTGCGAAGCCGTGTGCAGCTCAGCAATCACCCAGCGCTGCGCTTGGCCTTCGACTTGGCCTTGGCCTTGGGGGCCGCGGCACCGTCCTTGCCGTGCTTCCGAACATTGTCGAAGCCGATGAGGATGCCCACCTGCTGCTCGACCGTCTCGTACGCCTGGTTCAGGTGGCTGAAGTCCTTCGCGAGCTCGGTGAACTCGACGTCGTTCAAGGCCTTCCTCAGCTGGGCCACGTCCTTCGTCAGAGCCATCGCCATGTTCGGGTTGATGGACACGCGCTCGCTCAGGTCGTTGTACGCGTCCCTCAAGAGCTTGCTGAACGCGTCCTGCTTGGCCCATTCCCAGTCCTTGGAGTTGTCGATCTGGTGGATGAGCGCACTGGCCTGGGCGGTCACCGAAGCGTGACGAGATACCGCTGCCTTCACTTGCTTCACGAGCTCCATCGCCTCCTTCCTGGCTGGGGCGTTGCCCTTGCGCTTCTCGGCCGCCCCCCCCCCCTCGCCGGCTGCGCCCTGCGCTGCTCCAGCTGCCGCGGCGTCGCTCTCCTCGGCGACGCCCGCCCGAGCGCCCTTGGAAGAGACTGAGAAGCAGCAGAAAGGCGAACAAGAGGAGGAGGAGGAGGAGGAGGAGGAGGAGGAGGAGGACAAGGAGGAGGAAGAGGAGAAGGAGGAGGAAGAGGAGGAGGAGGAGGAGAAGGTGGCCAGTTGGAACAGGAGTAGGAGGAACAGATAACGAGGATAAGTACGATGAGGAGGAGGATGCGAAGTGGGGGAAACAGGCGGGGAGGGTCGAGCAGGAGGAAGTGTTCCCTCACGGCCCGCGCCACCTTGCGGCCCTTGCCGCGGCCAGCACCCTTGCCTGTGGTGGCGCCGCCAGCGCCTGCCGCTGCCGCCGCGCCCTTGGTCTCGGTCTGGCTGGCGGCGTTCAGCTCCGGCCTCGGGCCCTCGTGCGAAGACTGGACCCACTTCTCGTGGGTGCGCCACCTCTCCGTGAAGAGCTCCGTCAGCCCCGTCTCGACGTAGAGAGCCCGAAGGCTCTCTGTCATATCATCCCATTTGATCCATGGAGCTCCGAGACCCATGCATTTCCAGAAATACTTAGATGCCTGCCAGGCGCAGACCCAAGTTTGCCTTGGCACTCGGAATGTTCCTGGTGTAGCAGCTATGGTAATGGTGCGGGACATGGTCTAGGGTTTAACATTTCTGTTAGGATGAGTTGGTAAAAGGTGATCCCGAACCATTATGGTAGCTACTACACCAGGAGCATTTCCGAGTGTCCATTGCAAACTTGGCGCCTGCAACCACCCTGCTTTTCCTCCTCCCTCCTCAACTGCGATGCGCCCGATGGGCAAGTATCGACTGTTCTTCCACTGCTTGCGTGCCTCCTCTGTCGTCCGTGAGTGCTCGATCATGTAGTCGTCGTACTTGGCCTTGCACCAGTCCCTCCTGAAGTCCTGCCTCTTCTTCCTCCCGACGGTCGCCTCGTAGCGCTGCCTGAGGTTCTCGTCGCCGTCCAGCGCTCTTTGCCACCTCCCCGCCACCGGATTCCCGCGACCACCATCAGTGTTGACCTTGAAATTCAAGGAGCTCATGTTCGTCCAGAACTCGAACTCCTTGGTCTCCTCCTCACTCTTGATGACCATCTTGGGGCCAAAGTCCTCGGGTTCGCCGACGCTCTCACCGTGCGAGATGTTGCCCATCTTGTGGAGCTGCTTCAAGTCGTCCGACATGAAGTGCTGCTTCATCATGTTGGTCCACGCCAGCTCGACGTCGTCCGAGATGCCGACGCCAGGCGCCGTGATCTGTGCCTGGGAAGCTGAACGCATGATCAGCATTCTAATCGTCCAACCCTCCCCCATCCGCCTCCGTCGCAGGGGTGAGACGGGTGGGGGAGGGATTGGATGATTAGAATGTGGATTCTGCGTTCTGCGCGTTGCCTCGAACTTGCTCTGCGCTGCAACGATGTTCTTGTAGGCCTGGCTCTCGGTGACCTTGGGCGGCGTGTACGGCGCATCCTCGGAGAGAGCGCGGAATTCATGTATCCTCGGTTTTTTCCTCCTATCTTGTCGCCGCCTCTCTCTCTCTCTCTCTCTCTCTCTCTCTCTCTCTCTCTCTCTCTCTCTCTCTCTCTCTCTCTCTCTCTCTCTCTCTCTCTCTCTCTCTCTCTCTCTCTCTCTCTCTCTCTCTCTCTTCCTTCCTTATCCTCCTCATCCATTTGAGACTCGTCCCTGCTTATTAACATGTGTTGCTGTTCAACACTGCCCTATCCCTGAACGCAGCGGCTCACCGCGCCAACATTCGATGCGCATAGGATTCGCATTGGATTTGCATTGGATTTGCATTGGATTTGCGTTGGATTTGCGTTGGATTTGCGTTGGAATTGCGTTGGATTTGCGTTGGATTTGCGTTGGATTTGCGTTGGAATTGCATTGGATTGTCATTGGATTTGCATTGAATATGTCACAAATCTTAGTGTGGCACAACTGAAACGTAATTCTGCACACATTGGAACACCGTTGGATTTCGCTCTCTCTCTCTCTCTCTCTCTCTCTCTCTCTGTCCCTCTCCCTCTCTGTAGCTTTCTGGGCATGGGTTTCGCGGTGCCCCCCTCTCAGATTTCCTTGCCCTCGGTCCTCAGCTGCGGCGCTGTCACTGCCATGTTGTACTTCTCGGCGTCCTTGGGCTGCTGGAACCTCCTCGCCGTCGTGAGTCTTCTCGTCCTTGTCCTGCATTGTCTGGGGCAGCCCACGGCTGCGGCTGCGGCTGCGAGGCTGCACGGGAGGCTCGATGCCAGCGCGCTGCGGGGGATCGGCGCCAACGACCGGCATGCGCACCAACGCCTTCGCGCAGTCCTCCTTGTTCCACTTGATGTTCTTCTTGAAGAACTCGCTCAGCAGGAACGAGAGCTCATCCTTGGAAAGTTTGTCGACATCTGGAGGCTCTGCTACAGCCGCTCCGTCTGGCGTCTGAGACCCTGCTGCTGCCGATGGTGCCGCGCCGCTCGCGCTAGACACGCCGCGAGGGCACGGCTCGCGTGCTGGGCTTGGGGAATAGCCTCTCTTGCGCTTGAAGAGGTCCTTGCTCTCTGCCAGCGCCTGCTCCTCCTCCTGACTCATCTTCTCCTCGTCCCTCGCTCTCTTCTCGCGCTCGACCTCGGCTGTCTTGGTGCTCTCCATCAAGGCCACCTCCAGATCGTCCATGGTCAGGTCGACATCTGCCGTGCGCTTCTCGGACTTGGGAGCTGCCGATGTTGGCTTCGCAACCAGCGGCGCATCGTCTGACTCGACTGCTGCGTCAGCGCCGACAGCACTGCGACCCGCGAAGAACTCATCGCCCAACCTCTGCGCTTCCTCCACTTCGGCAGGGCTCGGGCAACGGTCCCCAGCCATCAGCTCGGTCATGTTCGGGCCCATCACCACTGAGCTCCGCCTGTCGCTGACCTGGCTGGCCATGCTGCAGGTAGCGCAGTGTCCCGCTGGCTGCTGTGACGGATACGGAACCTCAATCCTCACCTCAACAGCTTGGGCCACAGTTGCTGCCAGTACGGTTGTTTCGTGGCGCGTTGTGTTTCTAGCCGTCTTCACGCTACTCACCCGTTGACGGGTCTCACCCCACTGTTCTAATATTAGCGTGTTGTTTACGTCGTATAGATGTCGTAGCGTTCGGGCGCTTTTGGCATGACCATTGAGGACGGCTCGAGCGTTTTGTTGTTGTGTGTTTGTATGGTGTGCGTTCTGTGTGCTTGCTTGACGTCATGCTGGTATTGTTTGTTTGTTTTGATTGTTGCATGGTTATGCCTACATGCACAGCCTATACTACATACAGTTACAACCTAGTGTAGTTAATGAACTGTTCGGATGTCTCGAACGGGAGCTCTCCCTCATGGCCCCCTGCTGCATATGCTCATTCCGATGTGGCGAATCAGGGGGAGGAGAATGGGAAGGAGGATA
>CAUYUJ010008615.1:37500-39032 GCA_963575745.1 Prorocentrum cordatum | reverse complement strand
CGGCTTCGTCGTCGTCGTCAGAGGAGGAGGAGGAGGTGGAGGAGGAGGAGGACGACGACGACGATGACGACAAACATTGGCCAAGAAGAGGGGAAGCAAGGAGGGGGAGGGAGGAGGAGGAGGAGTAGGGAAAGAAGGGGGTGAGAAGTGGGGGGCAAGCTAGGTGCGCTCGCGCCAGATCTGACATCCGACCCATCCCTCCCATCCCATCACATTGCGCTGATGTATTCTCTACCCGGAGACGCGTGTCATAGAGGGGGGGGGGAAGAGGAGGAAGAGGAGGAGGAGGAGCAGGAGGAGGAGGACGGGGAGGAGGACGACGACGAGCAGGGAGGAGGGGAGGACGGGGAGGAGTCCTTGACGCCACGCAGGGCCTCGGGCAGCGGCATGGACACCTTCTCCGCCGCCGCGGCGGCGCTGCCTGAAGGGCCCCAGCGAAAGCGGCAAGAGGCCACGGCAAAGCACTCGGACGCCCGGCGAGGGCTCGCGCACCTCCGTCGCCGCACGGGCCGTCCCTTCGGCCCTGGACGGAGGCCCCGCTGGCAAGCCCCAGAGAGGCTGCTGGGGGGGGGGTCGGCAGCAGCGCGGTTTCCCTGGTCCCGGCAGCCGTGGAGAGCCTCCTCCTCCTCCTCCTCTCCTCATACTTCCTCATCCACCTCCCATCCTCCTCTCCTCCTTGACTGAGTCCTGCCTGCACTGCCTGCCTGCCTGACTTGCCTGCCTGCCTAGCCGCCTGCCTGCCTTGCCTCGCTCTCCCTCTACTCTCCCATCCCTGCCTCATCCCTCCATCCCTCATCACTCCCCTCTTCTTCGTGCTCCTGCGTGCTCCTCGTCCTGCTCTCCTCCTCCTCCTCTCCCCCCTCATCCTCCCTCCTTCCTCATCCACTTCCTCCTCCTCCTCTCCCCTCCTCCCTCCTCTCCTTATCCTCTTCCCTCCTCAATCCTCCTATTACCACTCGCTCCCTCCTCCTCCCTCACCCTAATCCTTCTTCCTCCTCCTCCTCCTCCTCCTCCTCCTCCTCCTCCTCAATCCCGTCCCCTGCTAGCCAACTCCTCCCTGTCGCACCCACAGGCGTGCCGGTCGGGCGGCCTCGGCGTTCAGCCTGAGAGCTCCTCACCATTTATGATTGATCGTGAGGCTAGAAATGTGCAACAGCTCCACGGCTGCGGGAGGGGGGTCAAAATGTCGCTCTCGCCGTGGCACTGCGCGAACTCGTTTTTCGTTTTTGGAAAGCCTGCAGCAGCTTCGTGGTGGGAGTGGTGTGATTGTCAATTTTGTGGCTCTCGCCTCGACGTTGCGCACAGGAGTCTCCAGAATGGCAACCGCTCTGCGGATGGAGGGGGGGGTGTTCAAAATGTCGCTCTCGCCTGGGCACCGTGCGAACTCGGTGTAAACGCTTGCCAGCTTCATGGATGGAGGGCAGTCAAAGAATGGCTCTCGCCCCAGAGCCGCACACATTCGCTGCCAGCAAGCTAACGGCTGGAGGGCGGGCCGTTTTCAAAATGCGGTTTTCGCTTGAGCGCCGCGCGCG
>CAUYUJ010008615.1:30000-32500 GCA_963575745.1 Prorocentrum cordatum | reverse complement strand
GGCGAAGCACTCCCCTCCCTGGCGTGCGGAGCGCGCCAGGGGCGGCGCCGGAAGCGCCGCCAGGGGGCCCCAGCGCCGATCCGAGGAATCCGCGCGGACCTCCGAGATATTATGCTTGTGTCACTGTTTGTTCCCCTAGATTCGCTGCGCCGGGGTTGTTTTGAGCGCGCCCAAGTGGACGAAGCCGGCACCGCGGCACACCAACGGCAAAACCCTGCGTCCGAGGCGAAGTCTGCCCTGGTGGCCGAGACGAACTCTCGAAGACGGAAGGCGGCGCGTCGGAGCAAACGGCGCGGCGACAGAGGAGGGATGGGGGATTCTGGAGACTGGAGACCGGAGCCTGCGCCTGTGCCGCCCCAAGGGGACGGCCCTCCGCGGGGCTAGGCTCAAGTCGGGCGGGTCCCCCCTACAGGTGGCTTTGGGACGAAAAATAGAAAAGAGTCAAAAAATACACACAAAAGCTCGACACAAAAAATCGACAAATCGTCCCCATACGATTTTTCGACTATTTTGGAATATTCCTCCTGTAGAGGGACAGGCCCGACTTAAGGCTAGGCGGCGGCGCTGGGGCGCCGGCATCCACAGAGGTCCGACGTGGCGAGAAAAATAATGCACCGTGAAGAATCACGCCCAGGGCTCCACAGACCCCATCTTTCTGCGTCATTTGTCGGGCCGGACCGATCTGTGAGGGCCCTGGGTCCCGACGAGGAGCGAAAACGCCCCGCTTGAAACAGTGGCAGCGATCAGATCTCAGGGTCACTCGAACGTCGCACGTGGTACTCTGGCCATGCGTCGGAGGGGGACATCGGCAGGGGCGGAAGGCTCCGGCGTCGCCGAATGGAGGGGCGAAAAACTGGGGGGAGGGGGGGTGAGAGAAGAAAGGTGAGAAAAAAGGTGCCCCCTTTGGAGCCCTGAAGGGCCCCTCTGGGGGCCCCGAAGGGCCCCGAAAGTAGCCCTTTCGGGCCTGAAAGCGGACCTTTGGGGCCCGAAACACGCACCTTTCTTCCCCACCCCATGTGCAGTCGAACCTAGGACAGAAGTATATCTCTCAAGAACACGAGACCCTCTGCCGGCCCAAACACACACACACACACACACACACACAGAACATCTGAGGGCACCCTCCCCAGGATGCACAAGAGCATCCGACAAAAACGGAGCACATGAGGGCACCCTCCCCGAACCGACCTCGACCTTAGACCTCGGTACGACTGCGTCGCCCCCCAGACCCCCGACGTCAGGATTTTCTCATGACGTGACCCTCAGGAGTCTGGACCCTTTCCCAGGGACCGCTTGAGTCGATGTTCGCCGGTCCAAAGACCCGGCGAGGGCCCCTGGAGGCCGAAAATCGCGAAAACCTCCCGTCACGATTTCTTCGAGACTCCTCCTCCTCCTCTTCCTCCTCCCTCTTCCTCTCCTCCTCCTCCCCGCCCCTCCTCCTCCTCCTCTCTCCTCTCTCCTCCTCCCTCCTCCTCCTCCTCCTCCCCTCCTCCTCCTCCTCCTCCCCCTCCTCTCTCTCCTCCTCCCATCTCATCATCATCATCATCATCATCATCATCATCTCATCATTCTCTTGTTCCTCCTCCTCCTTCTCTCCATCTCTCCTCCTCCTCCTCCTCCTCCTCCTCCTCTCCTCTCCTCCTCCTACTCTCTCCTCCTACTCTCCTCTCCTCTGCATCTCCTGCTCCCCATCCTCTCCTTCCTCCCCGTCACCCTCACTATCTCTCCTCTCCCTCCTCCCTCCTCCGTCCTCCCCCCCTCCTCCTCCGTCTCCTCCTCAATCCCGGCGGGGCGCGCGCGCGCTGCTTCGACCCCTGGACGTCGCGCCGTGCCGCCGGAGCTCCGCGGGCCCCACGCGGGGCGCGCGGGCGGACGCGCGAGCGCGCGGGCCGCGCGCACCCGCGGCGGCACAGGAGCTCCGCGCCGCGCGGGTCACGGCCGCAGGGACGAGGGGAAGGCGAGGTCACCCTCGGCACACAGCTTCTGCAGCGCCGCTCTCGCGAGCAGCCGGCACTCCCTCGCCCCCACCCGGCGGCGCACAGAGCGGAGGAGAGGCCGTCGCCGCCGCCGCTGCCGTCGGCATCGGCCTCGTCGTCGTCGTCGTCGGCGGCGGCGGCATCGGCGGCATCGGCGGCAGCGTCGTCGGCGTCGTCGTCGTGGTCGTGGTGGACACATCGGAGATCTGTCGCACCCCTGCCATCCGCGGCCGAGCCCGCTGCCCAGCTGCTGCTGCTGCCCCCCACCACCAGTCGCCCCGCCGCCCGCCCTTCCGTCACCGCACACCCGCTGGCCCCTCCCCTTCCGCTTCCCCACACCGCCCCCTTGTTCGCCGCCCGCCCCGTCCGCCCTCCCCCCTCCAAACTGCAGCGCCCTCTCAAGCGCAGTGGGGCACCCTTCTCCTCCTCCTCCTCCTCCTCCTCCTCTTCCTCCTCCTCCTCCTCCTCCTCCTCCTCCTCCCCCTCCTCTCTTCTTATTATTGGTATTACTAATACTCTTATTA
>CAUYUJ010008615.1:5000-25000 GCA_963575745.1 Prorocentrum cordatum | reverse complement strand
TTGCTCACGGAACTGTTCACGGGATAGGTGCTACTGCAACAAGAATAGACTCCAACGATAGACGAATCAATACCATCTTTCGCAAGCTCAGAACGCGGAAGGCACCTGGCTTGGACCAAATTACCGGGAAACTCGCCAACGCAGCCCCGAAGAAGGTGACCTGCATCGTCTACCCGCGGCTCTTACCCATGCGCTTCTCGGCAAGGGAACCGCTCGGAGCCAAAGGCTCAACAGTGGTCCCGTTGTTTATGGAATCAAGCGATCCTGTCGCCATCCAACATTTCCGCAGCATATGCCTGCACTCGCTCGTCATGAAAGTACACCACACATGGCTCAGCAGTCAACTACTGCCTTTCGTCCTCACCCTCGTGAGGGACACCCGGGTTGGTGGCATCCCGCAAAGGCTCCGAGCTTGCATCACTCTACCTCGGCAGCTTCCTGCATTTGTTTACCCGCAACGGATCGCAACCCGAAGGGATTAATGAGCCCGCGCTGGACCGAACGCGTTAGAACACAAAGGACAGCGCTCCCGACCGACGCTGCGTCAGGAAAGCTTGATGGTCCACTATCGTGGCTGCCAACAACCCGGCGGGTCGCAAAATATCGTGCAACGAAAGGGAAAACGGAATCGAGGCGGGGGTGCCGACAGTGGCGCTGCGCATGCATCCCCTCACGGTCCAACCGACCATTCATATACTTGGACAATACACAACTACCACTGGAAGGACAGCGCACATCACAACAAAGAAACATGCAACCCGTACAGCGGCGCGGCTGATAGAAGATGTGCCTGTGGCTCTATCGCGCGGGAGCTGGAAGCAAGAGGGTGAGCGAAAAAAGGAAGGGGGATCCCTGGCAAATCGGCTGGGCTGCATATGCTGGAAAGGGTGCAAGCACTCAACCATATCACAAACTACATACAGTCGGACTCCAGTGGAGAGGACACGCGAGAGGACACAAGACCCTTCCGAGGGCCACATTGCCACAGGAATGTGGGATGCATGGGTCGCGAGACACAGGACACAAGGGTACCCTTGATTTGGCAAGGTCGACCTACTAATCCGGGCCGACTGTAACTGAATGGATGAGGCACGGCCGTGCCCCGCAGCATCGGAGGGCCGCGTCCACGCTGCGAGAGGACGAGCCCGGGGCGGCAAGAGCGGCCCGTGGGGTCGGCCGACCGCGGCCGCGCACTAAGCCCACACACACGCTGCCCATGCACACCATCGAAAGGAAAGGCGGGACAAAAGAGGAGGAGGAGAGAGAGACAGAGAGAGAGAGAGAGAAACAAAAAAAAAAAAAAAGGCGGACGCCTACTGCGGCACAGAGCCCACGCAAAGCCTCGCCGCCAGGCTCGCCACAGACTGTTGAGCCTTCCTACAAGGGTACAAAGAGCAGGGTGCAAGCGCAGTCGCGTGTACTTCCTGGATGTGACATCGGCGTTCTACCATGTGTTGCACCAGTTTCTGTTCGTCCTCCCGAACTCCCAGGAGGAAGCAGAGGAGACGAGATCCACCATGGAGACAGGTGCCCAAGGAGTTCCACTGCATCCTGCGGGATCTGACGGCCCAACCTGGCAGTCCCAACGCCACGATGTGCGGAGAGCACCTCAGCGCTGTACTCGGAAAATCGTGCCGTGCATCATGGCTCAATGTGCCAGGAAGCGACAAGATTGATCAGCCAGGGGAGGGCACAGGACCAGGCAAGAACACAGCAGACCTGTTCTTAAACGCGATCTATTCCAGAGTGCTGGACAAACTCGTTGCGAACTTTGAACAGGAAGACACGCTCACCAAGTTGCCCGAAGTTCGGCGCTGCTTTCAAGTCCAAGGTGGGGCGAGTGACCAGCAGGCGAGCAACAACACATTCGTGGACGACTCCTGCATTATGGCAGCTGTCGACAACTACCTCGACATACCGCAGAAACTTGCCACGTCGGCTACAATAGTCTGCGATACGTTCCACTCCATTGGGCTGCCCATCAATTACAAACAAAAAACGGAAGCCCCATGCTCGCTAAGGGGCCACCATTCTAAAAAGGTACGCGCACAGCTGAGTGGGCGACCTACGACCCACGCCCTGGACATCAAGGTCCCGGTCTACACCACCAGGAGGTACTGTCACCTCGGGGCCATACAGACAGACGACCAGAATACGTGAGGAGAAGTCAGGAAAGAAGGAGCAAACAAAGCCGAGCTCTGGGACGGCTTCGCAAAATGGTATTCGAATGCAATGGACGGTCGGAGGCAGCTAAACGGAAGTAGCGCAACGCCGCCTACGCCAATTCCACACTGGTCTACGACGCGAGCAGTTCGCAGAATCTCAAGCCAGGGCAGCTAGCGGAAATGGACGGAGCAGACACAGAGACGTTCAGGCTCGCGGTGTCCATGAAGAAATACCACGCGAAACGCTTCACCAACGGCCAGGTTCAGGCCGAGGCGGGCACCAAAGACTTCCTGGCAATACTATCCGACCGCAGGTTGGGGCTACGACCCAACGTTCTTGAAGAACCTGCCCGCAATTCTTGAAGCTTCTGGACCTCAGCGCAGATCAAGACGAGAGTTGGGCTGGCCAGACCAAGCTCGACACCCGATGGCTTCGAAGCTGCGTCACCTTACGACATGCCACTGGATGTCCCCCTGCAGCTGCACAGAGAACAGCCACGCAAGTGGGTGAGCTGGTGCAAAGCAAGCGCAGGGCAGGCACAGATGCTTGCACGGCGACCAAAAACGCCCTACTGCATGGGAAAAGGAAACCAGGGCTGCATGCATAAAGCCGCAGCAGGCCACTGCAGAGGAAGTCGGCGTCACCAACACAGCTGACGAGCACAACGAGGGCGAGCATGACGTCTGGACGTCTGGTTACAGCTGCGCAGAGCTGGTGCCAGCAAGCCCAGGGCAGGCATTGATGCTGACACGCTGGCCAACGACGCATTACGGCGAAAGGAAAGGAAGGCTGCAGGTATATGAAGCCCCAGCAGGCCATTGCAGGGGAGCTCGGCGTCACCACTACAGCTGACGAGCAAAATGACGGTGAGCATGAGCGACACTCGCCCAGGGGGGACAAGCTCGTCGTCGTCGGCGGTGGCGGCGACAGCAGCAGTAGCCGCGGGCGCGCCTAGGGAGAAAGGGTCCATCCCTTGCACCAGCATGCGCACAACCCTCGACCTGCCTGCGCTCGCCCTGGCCAACGAGGGTGATCATGAGCAGGAGCATGACTTCGGCTGCATCTGCTGCGAATGCGGGAACACACGTGCCGTGGCAGAGGACCTCAACATACACGCAGCCACATACCACAGGACGTGCGGTGCGGCGGAGCGGGGGGCCACATGCGCTCATTGCTTGCAGCACGTTGGCACCAGAACGCGGCTAGAAACACATCTCAGAGACAACAGAAGCTGTCGAGAGCACGCTACGAAAACAGTGCAGCCCCTCACGGACGAGGAGATGACCGCCTTCAAGCAGGAGGAACAGAAAGATGCGGCAGACCCTCAGAGGCAGGGGTACCAGGGGCACAAAGGCTATGACCTTGGTGAAGCACGCCACGTGCGAGGACTGCTGGCACGACGACTGGCGACCACAAGACTCCGACATTTCGCGGGAGTGGTTGGTACCAGGTAAGCACTGGCAAGTTCTCCCAGTTCAAGGGAACATGAGGCAAAAAGACACAGAGGTTGACGACCGCCAGCAAGTACCCAGACTGCAGCCGCAGCACGACATCAGTCACACGAGCGTCTATGCCGTCCACTTCTTCAGCGGCAGGAGGAGCGTGGGCCACTGCGCGACACCCAGTTCTACCGGCGAAGAACGCTAGCAAGGGAACACGCTAACATGTGCGTGCTCATCGTCGACATCATCTACGGAGAGAAGGGAGACGTCGTCAACCCCGAGGCGCGAGTTTTCTGGTGCACAACGGCATGCCGAGACAGGCTGGTCGCCTGGCTGGCTGGACCACCATGCGAGACGTGATCCGCGGCACGCTTCAACAGACTTGAAGGACTCCGCAGGCAGCCTCGCCCAGGTCGCAGAGCAAGCACGCCCTGGGGACTCAAGGAGGCCAGCATGAAAGAGTGGGCCAATCTGCAGGTGGGCAACCTACAGCTCCGCCTCAGGCTCCTACTGGTGCAGATCAGCGCTAAATCGGGCACCGTGGGCATGGCTGAGCTGCCTGCAGAGGAAGAGGTGGAAGCAAACGAGGAGGCAGAGCACGTGTCACTGCACCGGTGCATGCTGGGCGTCGAGACCATGAAGCCCGCGAGGCTGCTCATCGTCAACGCTAGCTACACGGAGCACCTGATCGAGCAGCTCCCCCGCCAAGGAGACGCTGCGACCTCGGCTGGGGAGCTCACCGGCAGCAGCTCGGAGAGGACCAAGCGCAAGGAGCTCTTCGCACGTTCGGGGCCAAAGAGCATCAGAGCCGCATGAGCCAGCACCTCGCCGAGGGCATCCCGCAGCACGTCGACGACAAGGCCCCAAGAGTGTCAGGAGAAGCCCGAACTGCCCATCGAGGTGGAGCCCTTCGCGATCTCGGAGGACGACGCGTGGGCGGCAGCTGCAGGCGAGGACTTCGCTGGCCCTGAGGGCGCGGTGGGGACCCTCCGGCTCCGATGCCCTCGAGGGACCAGGCGGCGGCGGCAGCGGCGCCCCCCCGCCGCGGCATGAGGGGCCCGGAGGTAGCCAGGCCTAGTGCCCTCGCTGCGGAATGTTCCCACCTCTCGCTGCGGCTCCCTCGATCGGGCTCCGAGGGCGTCAAACGAGGAGGAGGAGGAGGAGGAGGAGGAGGAGGAGGAGGAGGAGGAGGAGGAGGAGGGAGGAAGAGGAGGAGGAGAAGGAGGAGGAGGAGGAGGAGGAGGAGGAGGAGGAGACCCCTGGATTCGGCCTGCCCCAGGACCTCTCCTTAGCTTCCCCGCCCCCTCCCGAGGGCCTTCCTGGGGGCGGCCCTCGTGGCCATGGGCGGTGCCCACCTCGGAAGCTGTGGCCGGGAGGGACCTCGAGAGGGGTATGGGTCGGGTCGAGGGACCTCGGAAGCCGTAGCCAGGAGGCTCGATTGGTCGAGGGACCTCGAAAGCCATAGCCAGGAGTCGGGCGTTGCTAGAAGTGCCCCTGGCCCAAGGTGCCCCCAGCTTTTCGCTCCCTTTTTCAGACCCTGGGGCTCTCTGGGCCTCGTGAGGGGTGCCCTGGAGGCCGTCTGGGCCACCCCGAGAATCCTGGGGGTACCTTGGGCCAGGGGTACTTCTAGCAACACCCGAAGGAGGCTCGATGGCCCGAGAGCTGTAGCTGTGGCCCAGGCCCGGCCCGAGCGGCACAGACGAGTGAGGTCCGGCGGGGTGGGCCGGCGAGTGAGTCGGCCCCCTCAGGAGGTGAGTTTTTTTTTTCTTTTCGGCGTTTCGACCTTGGGCTTGGGTCGGGCGTGTCCTCCTACAGGGGGACTTTGGACAAGAAAACAAAAAATTGACCAAAAAAACCCAGAAGGATCAAAACTCCAAAAATCGTCCCCAGACTAATTTTTGACTGTTTTCGAATGTCCCCCTGTGAAGGGACAGGCCCGACGTAACATTGGGCGGAAGGGGGGGGAGGGGGGGGCTGGCTCTGGACCCCTGCTGAATGCGACTGTCTGCAGCAGTGAGTCCCATGGTGGAGACTCCACCTGCTCGAAACAAGCGCCAAAAACGGCCAAGATCTACTCCATGGGGGGGGTACGGGAAGGGGGTGCGAGGGCCTGCGCCGATCGGCAAAACAACGAATCAAAAAACGATCACAAGGCGGGATACCCCCACCTCGCCCAACCCCCTGGTACGCGCCACTGGCCCCAGCGCGGGTGCTCCCGCTCACTGGCACCAGTACAGTCGGCCCGTCTCATGAGGATGCGCGACACGGATGCAAGGGCATTAGACGCCCATTTCGGAGCTTCTCGAGCGGGGCGCGGCCAACGAAAGTGGCCAAAAATGGACCGAGGAGACAAAGATGCAAGAGGTACCCTAGGGAAGGTGGCCCATCCTTCCTACGCGGGTCGGCTGTATCGCAAGCAACCGACCCTCGAGGTTTGAAGATTGCGGGGTCGAGGTGTTTGGAGGCGTTCGTGTTTTGTGCCACCAGGGAAGCCTCGGGAAGCCTGCCGGGACTCCTGGGGACCTCTGGGCTCCTCCAGGGACCTGCGGGGACGCAGACATCCGACGTCCCGAAAGAGGTGTGACGGGCCCGACTCGGACCCACCAGGCCTGTCAAAAAACGGCGGACGATGGCACAATAAACAACCCAAAGAACAAGGGGAGGGGTCGAAAAGTCCAAGGGGCCACGCCTCGAAGAAATCGAGACAGCAGGTGTCTGGGGTGCGAGGTGCAAATGACGCGGACAGTGCGGAGGCGGGACAGAGGCAAGAAGACTGCTTCCACGCAAGGCTCCAGCCTCTTCCCTCCTCCTCCTCCTCCCTCGACCCTCGTTGTCCTACTGCTCCTCATCCTCCTCCTGCTCCTGCTTCTCCTTCTCCTCCTCCTGTTCCTCCTCCTCCTCCTCCTCCTCCTCCTCCTCCTCCTGTTCCTCCTCCTCGTCCTCCTGCTGCTGCATCTCCTGCTTCTCCTTCTCCTCCTCCTCCTCCTCCTCCTCCTCCTCCTCCTGCTCCGGCTTCTCCTGCTCCTCCCGCTTCTCCTCCTCCTCCTCCTCCTCCTCCTCCTCCTCCTCCTCCTCCTCCTCTCCTCCTCCTCCTCCTCCTCCTCCTCCTCCCTCCTCCTCCTCCTCCCTCCTAAATTTCATCCCCCCTCCTACCGATAGTCCTCCCTCCTACCCATCCTCCTCTTCCTGCACCCTGCACCCAGCACACTCTCCTCTCCATCATGTCCCCCTCTCACCCATCCTCTCTCCTCCTCTAACCGTCCTCCCTCCCTCCCTCATCATCATCCTCATCCGCCTCGCTGACTCATCATCACCATCCCTCATTATCCTAACTCGTCCCTTCCTTCCTCATCAGCATGACCATCCCCCATCATCAGCCTCCCTCCTACTTATCTGGAGTCGCTAAGCTTGGGTTTCGAGTGTCGGCGTCCCGCGCTGCGGCCACCTGTCCAAAACAAAATCCATGATTATCCGCCTCCTACTTGGCGTTACCCATTCTTCGCTTTCTCGTAATTATCCTCCTCTCCCTCCTCCTCCTCCTCCTCCTCCTCCTCCTCCTCCTCCTCCTCCTCCTCCTCCTCCGCATCATCATCATCATCATCATCATCATCATCATCATCATCATCATCATCATCATCATCATCATCAGCATCATCATCATCATCATCATCATCATCATCATCATCATCATCATCCCCCTCCTCCTCCTCCTCTTCTTCCTCCTCCTCATCATCATCAGCATCATCATCGTCGGCATCATCATCATCCTCATCATCATCCTCATCATCATCAGCAGCAGCATCATCAGCAGCGTCATCATCATCATCATCATCATCACCATCATCAGCAGCATCATCAGCATCACCATCATCAGAAGCAGAAGCAGAAGCAGAAGCAGCAGCAGCAGCATCATTCATCATCTGATCCCTCTTTTCCCTCCTCCCCCGCCTACCCCTCCTCCTCAGACTTGCAAATGCGGGACGGTTCCCTCAAGATAGAGGCCCTATCTTCCTCCTCCTCCTCCTCATCTTCCTCCTCCTCCTCATCCTCCTCCTCTTCTGCTGCCTAGGCAACCAGATCATCATCATAAGGATGCCCCGAATGAGCAGCATCATCATCATCATCATCATCATCATCATCATCATCATCATCATCATCATCATCACCATCACCATCACCATCACCATCATCATCAGCAGCATCAGCAGCATCGTCAGCATCATCATCATCATCATCATCATCATCAGCATCAGCATCAGCATCGTCATCATCAACATCAGCAGCATCATCATCATCAGCATCATCATCGCCATCATCAACCTCCAGCATCTGCCTCATCCTCGTCCTCGTCATCAGCATCATCAGCAGCACCATTATCATCACCCCCATCATCGTCATCATCAGCAGCAGCAGAATCCTTACCATCAGCATCATCATCGACATCATCATCAGCAGCAGCATCACCACCATCATCATCACCATCATCATCATCAACAACATCAGCAGCATCATCATCAGCATCATAAGCATCATCATCATCATAGATCAGCATCAGGGTCGTTATCATCATCGCCGCCACCATCACCATCGTCAGCATCATCATCATCAACATCAGCAGCATCATCACCAGCATCACCATCATCAGCATCATCATCATTAGCATCGTCATCAGCATCGTCATCGTCATCACAATCATCATGTTGATCACTGTCATCGCCATCATCATCACAAGCATCATCACCATCACCATCATCATCATCACCACCACAACAAGCATCATCAGTATCATAAGCATCAGCATCAGCATCATCACCACCACCATACATCAGCAGCACAATTATCAGCAACATCAGCACCAGCATCATCGTCTAAATCACCATAACCACCACCATCAGTGTCATCAACATCATCGACAGCATCATCAGCACCACCGCCACCACAATCGTCATCACCATCATCATCATCATCATCATCATCATCATCATCAGCATCATCTTCATCATCTGCATCATCATCAACGTCGTCAGCATCAGCAACATCTCAGGCATCATCACCATCATCATCAACATCAGCAGCATCACCACCATCAGAATAATCATCATCATCATCATCATCATCATCATCATCAGTATCATCATCATCATCATCATCATCAGCATCATCATCATCATCATCATCATCATCATCATCATCATCATTATCAGCATCATCCTCATCATCAGCATCAGCATCAGCGGCATCACCATCATCATCGACAGCAACATCAGCGTCATCAGCAGCATCATCGTCACCAGTAGCATCGCCATCGTCGTCGTCATCATCATCATCATCATCATCATCATCATCATCATCATCATCCTCGTCACCAGCATCATCAGAACAATCAGTCATCATCAACCCCACCAGACCCACCAAAAACCATCAGTATCATCCGCAGCATCAGCATCATCATCAACAGCATCATCATCGTCATCATCGTCGTCGTCATCATCGTCATCATCATTATCATCGTCATCATCATCCTGATCGCCATCATCACAACAACAACCGCCACCACAATCATCATCATCATCATAATCATCATCATCGAAAACATAAACAGCATCAACAGCATCATAATCATAATCAATATCATCATCAGCAGCATCATCAGCACGATCAGTATCATCATCATGATCATGATAATCATTAGTAGACCAGCATCATCAACATCATCATCATCATCGTCAGCATTATCGGCATCATCAGCATCCCCGTCATCATCAACATCATCATCAACATCGGCAGCAGCATCGTCACCATCAACATCACCACCATCATCCTCATCATACTCATCATCGCCATGGTGGACAGCATCGTCATCATCACCACCACAACCATCATTATCAGCATCATCAGCCTCATTAGCATCATCAGCATCTCAGTCATCATCACCATCATCAACATCAGCATCATCACCATCATCATGATCACCATCACCACCATCATCATCATCATCATCATCATCATCAGCACCAGCATCATAACCACCATCATCATCACCACCATCGACGGTATCATCATCAGCAGCAGCATCACCATCGTCAACTTCATCGCCATCATCGTCGCCATGGTTATCACCGTCAGCATCATAAAGATCAGCAGCAGCAGTATCATTATCACCATCAGCATGACCATCATCATCTCCATCATCATCATCATCATCATCATCATCATCATCATCATCATCGTCATCATCACCATCATCATCATGTTCGCCCCCATCGTCATCATCATCATCCTTCGTCTCGGTGCCAGCCCCCTCCTGATCCTCATCCCGCCTCGTCCTTCCCTCAATGTTGCCCCTCGATGGGGACGGGAAAGAACAGGGAATTTGAGGCTGGACTTGCTTGTCACCCTGATGTGTTGCTGCCAGCCCGCCAGGGGAAGCAAAACTTTCGAGCCGCGCCCCGCCGCGGCGACGAGACCCTCGCGAGACGCCCAAAAGCCTCCAAAACAAAGACATCGACAAGCAAGCAAAAGAACCCAAAAGCCTCAAAAGCCTCCGAGAGTCTCCCAAACGAGGAACGCCAAAAAGCCTCCAAGAGCCTCCTACAACTTCCGAAACGACTCCGTCGCCATTGCAGCCGTTGCCTCCGGCGTCGTCGCTGCCACCGTCGCCGTGGCCGTCGCCGTCGCCATCCGATCGCAATCCGATCAAAGTCAGACCCCTGAGTCCCTTCCCAGGCCCATCCTGGCCAAGCCCCATGGCGGCGAGAGCCCACAGAAGCGCCCGAGAGACCTCCGAGAGAAAGCCGGCGACATCGACGTGGACGTCGTCAACGCCGTCGTCGTCGTCGTCGGCATCGTCGTCGTCGGCGTCGTCCTCGTAGGCGTCGTCGTGGTCACCGGCGTCGGCATCATCGTCGACGGCGTCGTCGTTAGCGGCATCGTCGACGTTGTTAGCGTCGTCGGCGTCGGCGTCGGCATCGGCAGCGTCGGCGTCGTGGGGGTCGTCGTCGTCGTCGTCGGCGCAGTCGTCGGCATCGGCGTCGGCGGCGTCGGCGTCGGCAGCATCGGCGTCGGCGTCGGCGGCGACGGCGTCAGCGTCCGCGTCGACGTCGGCGTCATCGGAGCCGTCGTTGGCGTCGGCGTCGGCGTCGTCGGCAACGTCGTAATCTTGGTCGGCGTCGGCGTCGGCGTCATCAGCGTCGTCGCCGTCGTCGTCGTCGTCGGCGTGGGCGTCGTCATCGTCAGCGTCGAAGTCGGCGTCAGTCGTCGTCGGCGTCGTCGTCGACATTGTCGTCGTCGTCGGCGTCGGCGTCAGCGTCGTCTTCGAAGGCGTCGTCGTCGGCGGCGTCGGCGTCGGCGGCGACGGCGACGGCAGCGTCGTCGCCGTCGGCGTCGTCGTCGGCGTCGTCGTCGTCGGCGTCAGTTGTCGTCGTCGTCGTCGTCGACAGCGTCGTCGTCGGCGTCGGCGTCGTCGTCGTCGGCGTCGGCGTCGACGTCGCCGTCGTCGGCGTCGGCATCGGCATCAGTTGTCGTCGTCGTCGTCGACGACAAAATCGTCGGCGTCGCCGTAGTCGTCGGCGGCCGCGTCGTCGTCGATGGCGGCGTCGGCGTCAGCGTCGGCGTCGGCGTCGGCATCGTCGTCGCCACTCGGCGACGGCGTCGTCGGCGTCGGCGTCGGCGTCGGCATCGTCGTCGCCGCTCGGCGACGTCGACGTTGGCGTCCGCCTCGTCGTCGTCGGCGTCGGCGGCATCGTCGTCGTCGGCGTCGACGCAGTCGTCGGCGTCGTCTTCGTCGTCGTCGTCGACGTCAGCGTCGGCGTCATCGTCGGCGTCGGCGTTGGCGTCGGGGTCGTTGTCGTCGGCGTCAGCGTCGGCGTCGTTGTCGTCGCAGTTCGGCGTCGTAGTCGGCATCGGCGTCGTCGACGTCGTCGACGACGTCGGCGTCAGCGTTATTGGCGGCATCGAAGACGGCATCGACGTCGTGGTCATCGGCGTCGGCGTCGGCATCGGCGTCGTCGGCGTCGACGTCGTCATCGGCGGCGGCATTGTTGCCGTCGTCGTCATCGTGGGCGTCGTCGTCGTCGGTGGCGTCGTCGTCGTCGGCGTCGACGTCGTCGTCGGCATCGTCGTCGCTACTCGGCGACGGCGTCGTCGGCGGCGGCGTCGTCGTCGACGGCGTCCTCGTCGGCGTCGGCGTCGTCGTCGTCGGCGTCGACGTCGTTGCCGTTCGGCGCCGTCGGCGTCGGCGGCGTTGGCGTCGGCGTCGGAGTCATAGTTGGCGGCGTCGGCGTCGTCGGCATCGGCGTCGGCGGCGTCGTCGGCGTCGCCGTTCGGCGATGTCGTCATCGGCGTCAGGGTTGGCATCGTCGGCCTCGGCGTCGGCGTCTTCGTCGGCGTCGTCGGCGTCGTCGGCGTCGCCGTTCGGCGACGTCGTCATTGGCGTCAGCGTCGGCGTCGTCGGCGTCGGCGTCAGCGTCGGTGTAGTCTTCGTCGGCGTCGTCGGCGTCATCGACGACGTCGGCGTTGTCGTCGTCGTTCGGCGTCGTCGTCGTCGTGGGTGTTCGTCGGCGTCGACGGCGGCGTCGTCGTCGTAGGCGTCGGCGTCGTCTTCGTTCGGCGTCGTCGGCGTCGGCATCGGCGTCGGCATCGTCGGCGTCGGCGTCGGCATCGGCGTCGGCGGCGTCGGCGTCGGCGTCGGCGCTGTCGTCGTCGGCATCGTCGTCGTCGTCGCAGCTCGGCGACGTCGGCGTCAGCGCGGGCGTCGGCGTCGGCGTCGACGTCATCGGCGTCCTCGGCGACGGCGTCGTCGTCGTCCCTCGGCGTCGCCGTCGTTGCCGCGCCGCGACGTCGGCGTCGGCGTCGGCGCCGGCGTCGTCGGCGGCGTCGGCGTCGTCGGCGCGGGCCGCAGAGCGGAGGCGTCGGGCGCCTGGAGGGCGGGGCGCGCCGGGGCGTGCAGGCGCTCGCCGACCTGCGGCGATTGGGGGCGCGGGGGGCTCGAGGGCGAGCACCGAGGGGCGCCGAGGACCGATAGGCCCCCCTCGGCCCTCCTCGACGTCGAGCAGGAGGAAGGATCGAGGAGGAGCGAGGAGGATCGAGGATCGAGGAGGCTCGAGGAGGATGGAGGATCGAGGAGGCTCGAGGAGGGTGGAGAAGATCCTGGGGGACCGAGGGCGGAGGAGGATCCAGGAGCGTCGAGGAGCGTCGAGGAGCGTCGAGGAGCATCGAGGAGCATCGAGGATCGAGGGGGAGCATGGAGGAGGATCGAGGAGCATCGAGGAGGATCGAGGAGCGCGCAGGGGGGGCGTTCCGCGTGCGGCCACGGCCGGTGGGCCGCTCGAGAGGAGCTGCGCCATGGGGGGGCCTCTCGGGCGGGGCCTGGGGATCTGTCGAGACGCGAACAGACAATTAGGAGGAGGAGGAGGAGGAGGAGGAAGGGCGGCACTTTCAGAGGCCTCCCTGGTGCGGTCCGAGGAGCTGGGGCCGGAGGACTGCACCGCACCGCCGATGCATCGCCGATGCCTCCGCGATGCGTGGGCGATGCAGGGGCGGTGTCGGCGCGGGGGCCTGGCGGGCTGTCGCCCCGACGTGGGGGGGGGGGGCGCCCGAGGAGCAGCCACGGGTGCTCGGGGCAATGCTCTCTCGAAGCTTGTCCGCTCCGGGTGGCCTCCGTCCATCTGGCGCCCTCCTGCTCCTCCTCCTCCTCCTCCCCTCCTCTCCTCCTCCTCCTCCTCCTCCTCCTCCTCCTCCTCCTGCTCCTCCTCCTCCTCCTCCTCCTCCTCCTCCTCCTCCTCCTCCTCCTCCTCCTCCTCGGAGGGGGCGGCACTCTTTTGAAGGAGGGATTCTTGGATGAGTTCGGCGGCTCATGAGAGGCCTTACGGTGAAGAACTGCTGCTCAGCGTGTCGCGGCGGCGGCCCAGGCGACACGATTTGCCGCGCGAGCGGACAGCGTGTCGCTCCGCTTCGCGGGACGGGAGACTGGGAAAGGCTCGGGGGACTGGAAGACGATTAGCGTGTCGCGCCGAAACAGGGCAGGCCAGAACCGGCGGCGCGACACGCTAACCAACGTGTCTGATCGTTTCCCTTGCAACCCGCACGCAGCAAGCGTCAGCGGCTGCTGGGCGACGCATGCCGAACGAAAAACGTACCTACTATATCGACAGAGCGCCGGTACGTGGCGCGTGCGCGCGCGTCGCGCGCAGACCCCGCGCGGGAACAGCACGCGCACCAGCCCCCCCATCACACCACGATGGGCGTGCCCGCCGCTGCGTCCACGCCGTACAAGTCTGGGAAGGCCATGCAGTCGCCGACGCCGCACATATTCTTGAAGGCCTCGATCTTGAAGAAGCCCTCCTCGCCGAAACTGTAGTCCCAACTGTTCTTGATCGTCCAGTACCGCAGGCCGCTGCCCGCGTCCGTGCCGTAGCCCACGGCCAGGACCGCGTGGTTGACGTCCTTGGAGCCATTTTTGCAGACCGTCGAGGTATAGACCCCCCGGCTGTAGTGCCGGAAGTCGCTGGCCACCTGGTACGCGATGGTTACCGGACCGGTGGTGGCGAGGTAGTACTTCAGACTGTCCTCGTCGCCGACGGTGATGTTGACCGAGCCCCCTGGCACCTCGACGCCGACGCCCGCGGAGGTGGGCCGGAAGCCGCCCCCGGGGCTGTGGGCGGCGGCGTCGCTGAAGGCGCACATGCCGTCCTTGGCCGTGTACGGGTAGTGGAATTCGGTCGAGAGGCCTCCCGCAGCGCGCACATACTCGAAGGCATGGGAGGGCAGGCCGCCGTTGCAGCCGTGGTTGTCGAAGTCCTGCGCGCAGTCCACCAGCTGCTGTTCCGCGAGCCGCGGGGCCCGCCAGGAGTCGTACTTTATCGACATGTGCGCCTCCAGGCATCCGACGCTGGCGAACGTCCAGCAGCTGCCACAATGTCCCTGATTCTTCACCTGGAGGGGTTGTGTACTTCAGGATGGATGGTTGAAGTATGCAACAATCCAGCAAGACCCACCACAACATCAGAAAGTCACGAACCTGGGAGGGTGGTGTACTTCAAGAGCAACCGATCTTGGGTTATGAACCTGGAGGAGGCATGAACGGATCAACTGTCTTGAGAGACCACACCAATGCGGTCGGTGCCCCAACCCTGGAAGTGTTGGTCCGAGCACCGGAAATCCGAAAACGGGAAGGAAAAGTCACAGCCCCGGAAAGGGAAGAGCCCGCCCGTAGCCCAACCCGGGAAAAGGAAAGGCCCAACCATGGAGGCCCCCGCCCGAGCATTGGAAAGCACGGCAGATGGAGGAGGAGGAGGAGGAGGAGGAGGAGGAGGAAGAGGAGAAAGAGGAGAAGCAGGAGGAGGAGGAGGAGGAGGAGGAGCAATCCAGGAAGGGGGGGCCCGTGCCTGTCACGGCGGATGACGCCGCCGCTCGGCGCGCCCAACCGGCGCCGAGCGGCGGGCGCCCCGAGCATTGGAAAGCTCGGCAAGGGTCAGAGGAGGAGGAGGATGGACAAGAAAACAAACGACACCACCCCACCTACGGCCCCACGGGCCGTAGCGTATACCAGGACATCTGGCGTGGGTTTTTGCATGGTGTACGCTACGGCCCCCGATGTGCCGTATCGCAACAAGGAAGGCCGTAGGTGGGATGGTGTCGTTTGTTTTTTGGCCGGGAGAAGGAGAAGGAGAAGGAGAAGGAGGAGAAGAACTACGAGGAAGAGGAGGCTCGTTGCCCAGCGTGGCATATGACGCCAAGCACATAGATGTCAGGCGCTGCTCGCTTGGCTCCGAACGAACGTAGCATCACCGAACGAAATCAGGCACAGTGTGCAAGCCACCTCGTGGCAGACATCGCCCAACCTGGAACTGTGACTTCTGTTTGTTGCTGGTCTGATTCCGAACAGACCAAAAATCACCAAATTAGGTCGGGCCACCTGTGCACGCCATCTGTTTGCACACAACGACCGACTTCGAACTGTGATTTCTACCAGTTGCCCGGTAGCTTCCAAACAAGTCCAACATCACCACATGAGGTCGAATCACCTGTGCACGCCGTCTGTTCGCAGACAATTACTGACCTAGAACAGTGATTTCTGCCGGTTGCCCGTCGGACTCGAACCAGGCCCCAAATCACCAAATTACGACGAACCGTATCACGCTGTGACAAAGAGAGAAAGAAAGCAAGAAAGAAATAAAGAACAAAAAAAAAAAAACGAGAGCGAGGGAGAGAGAGAGAGAGAGAAAGAGAGAGAAAAAAAAGTGTGAGAGAGTACCGGAGACAGTTGCTCTTTACGTTCGCTGACAGAAAAAATTGAAAACTAACAAACCAAACCATATTGAGACAGAGAGAGAAATGGAATGTGGAGCCACTGTTTTCTCATTGCAGGGACAAGTCTGACGAAAGCCTCGAAACGTCTAGGCCAGAGGCCAAAGTCATACGAAAAGACCCTCAATCCTCCCAGGGCGCGGGGGGCGGGAGCCGGAGACAGGCCATGGAGAGAGAGAGAGAGAGAGAGAAAGAGAAAGAGAAAGAGAAAGAGAAAGAGAAAGAGAAAGAGAAAGACAGACAGACAGACGGACAGACAGACAGACAGACAGACAGACAGACAGACAGACAGACAGACAGACAGACAGACAGACAGACAGACAGACAGACAGGGGGGGCCCATTCCCCTGGCGAAGCTGTCTCGGTCATGCCTGGACCGGCGGTGGGAGGCTGGAGCCCCTCCCGCCGCCCTTGCCGCGGCCGCGCCCTCTGCCTCCACCACCGCCGGTCCCTGCTGCGCCTGCGCCTCCTTCTGCGTCGGCCCCCGCGGCGGCGGCGACCGCGCGCGCGTCGACCGCCTCCGCCTTCTTCATCAACCGCTCGACGTCCCAATCCTCCTTGGCTCGGCGCGTCGGCGCGTTACGTGGCTGTGCAGCGAGGGCGCAAGCAGCTCGTCCGCATCGCCAAGCGGCGCCAGGTGCTTAGCGTTCGCGAAGGAGGGGGCCCGCCGCGCTTGAAGGCATCCACCCTCCAGGCAGGCGAGGCCCCCGAGGTTCCCCTGATCGAAACAGGCCGCCTCCTCGAGGGCCTCCACCAGCGGGCACAGCTCGTGCGCCTCTCGGTCAGTCGACGCTATGTGCATGTCACGCAAGCACTTCTCGAGCCAGGCCCTGGGCGTCCCCGAGGTGCGGTACATCATCTTGCACGTGCGGAGGCACGTCAAGCCTCCCTCAAGCCTCTGGCGACTCCAGTCGTAGCTGACCGACTCGTTCACCGCCTTGCAGAGCTCCATCCAACAGTCGCCCTGGTCGTCCCACTTCACCCAGAGCGCGCGCGTGTCCTCGGCCGCCAGGCCCTGAGCCGTCGTCGCCCGCTCCAGCGGGGCCGACGGGGCCTCGGGCGTGACCAGTTCCAGGAGATCCCGCAACTCTGCAAGACGATGCGACTTCCACTCGGCCACCGCGCTGTCGGCCATCAGCACGACGCGGTGAGCCCGACCTCGATGGAGCCAGATCGCATCGCACCCTGCTCCCAGCAGCGTTTAGCCGACCGGGCTCACGACCGAGCCAACCTCCAGCGCCAGGGTCGGCTCCGCGAGCACCCACACGTCGCCATCGGCTGGCGGCATCGGCGCGCCGTCCTCGGCAACCACGTCGCTCTCGCCGTGGACGGGACCAGGCAGGCCCTGCTTGCCCTCCGGGCGGCGACCGGGCGCGGCCGCAGGGGGCGGCATCCAGCTGAAGGCTTCGCAAGCCAGCACCTGCGTCCCCGTGGTCAGCTCCACGTGCATGGGCCAGTCGGCCACCGTCTGCCCGCGCGCCTGGGCCAGGTCGCGGCACTCGGCGGCCATCCGCTCCAGGTCGGCGAGCGTCGGCCGCTGGCGGAAGCCGTACAGCTTGCGGCCGTCGCCTGGCGCAGCGTCGCCCCCTGGCAGCCGACCGCCGCCTTAGGGACCGTCGCTCGGCGACCTCCCCGACAGCAGTTCCTCCCACATATCCCCGTCGGCGACAGGACCCAATACACGTACAGGTCCTGCCTCGCGCCGCGGCGGCGGCGGCGGCGGCGGCGGCGGGGCCGCCGCGGCGCTCACGGCCGCCTCTTCGGCCCCGCGGGCAGCCCCCGCGGCCTCCTCGCAGGCATCCACCAGCCCCGGCGCCCAGTCGGGAGCCAGTGCCGGCGCGGGCTGGGGCTCAGGGACCACCTCCGGGACGCCACCAGGACGCCACCAGCAAGTCTGGCAGGGCCGCGGGCACGCCAGAGGTGGACACCATGCGGCCCGCGCGCCGCCGCCCGCCTTTCGCCCGAGGCAAAGGATGGAGAGACAGAGAGAGAGAGAGAGAGAGAGAGAAAAAGGGAGAGGGAGAGAGAGAAAGAGAGGAGAGCAGAGTGAGAGAGATAGGAGAACGATGCTTAAATCCTTGGGTCCTGAGCAAGTGGTATAAGCACACAGGGACATCACTACGCTCAAATAGCTCAGTTCAAACCGCTCAAGAACAGATGTATACAGATCTATCTATAAGGAGACAGGGATCGAGAAACAGAGAGCGAGAGCAAACTGCCACGAGACGCACGCACACACACACACACACACACACACTTTTTCACAATCGGCGGCGCGGAAGTGCCAATCGCGAACGATCTTAGTCGAACGCGCCATGGTGAAAGAACCATTCACTGCCATGCAACTTGGTGGTGAAGGACGAGAGGAGCAGAAGCTCGATGCGGGTAGTTTGAAGCGCGAGCAGCAGCCTGGTGCGAACTGGAGCCTCAAGGAGACAGCAACAAATGATCAACTATAAGGCTGCCAGACCGGCCGACCTGACGGCGGTGCATACACGCAGAGAATCTGCGCCACCACCACCGAACTTGCAGCGAGCAAATGACGGATTGAGAAGCCGTGCAACAGGGGCACACACACACAGACACGCACACATACGCTGACGCACCAGACACAGACAGAGAGGCAGTTAGGCAAAAGGGAGACAGGCAGACTGAACAGACAGATAGGCAAGGCGAAAGCGGAGAGAGAGGGGACAGAGAGGGAGAGGAACAAAAAAAACGAGAGATACAACAATTACTCACTGCGTGGAGCTCCCCATATGCGCATCTCATGTTTTATGTCATGCCATAGCGAGCGTCTGCTCATGAGCGTCTGACTATGATAACACGACCTCCGTGCGTCCCAGAGGGTACGTGCCAGAGCACGACCCAATGGAGCAGCACGCCTCATTTCTTTCCTCGCAGCACGAAAACAAGCAAACCGCCTGAGACATCCCCGCAAAATGGCCGCGTACGGGCCCGTGTCCTACCCCCTGGCGGCTCTCCTTAGGAATGCTGAAACCAGCGCCCCGCCTGAGACATCCTCACCATCTGCTCCGAAAGCCAAGGATGTTGGGCATGAAAACGAGCAAACCGCCAGTGACATCCCCACAAACTGGCCGCGAACGGGCCCGTGTCGTACCCCCTGGCGGCTCCATTTAGGGGTGCTGAAACCAGCGCCCCGCCTGAGACATTCTCACCATCTGCTCTGAAAGCCAAGGAAGTTGGGCATGAATACGAGCAAACCGCCTGAGACATCCCCACAAACTGGCCGCGAACGGGCCCGTGAAAACACCCCTGGCGGCTCCCTTTGGGGATGCTGAAACCAGCGCCCCGCCTGAAACATCCTCAAAATCTGCTCTGAAAGCCAAGGATGTTGGGCATGAAATCGAGCCAAACCGCCTGAGACATCCCCACAAACTGGCCGCGAACGGGCCCGTGACAACACCCCTGGCGGCTCCCTTTGGGGGTGCTGAAACCAGCGCCCCGCCTGAGACATCCTCAAAATCTGCTCTGAAAGCCAAGGATGTTGGGCATGAATACGAGCAAACCGCCCGAGACATCCCCGCAAACTGGCCGCGAACGGGCCCATGAAAACACCCCTGTCGGCTCCCCTTTGGGGGTGCTGAAACCAGCGCCCCGCCTGAGACGTCCTCACAATCTGCTCTGAAAGCCAAGGGTGTTGGGCATGAAAACGACAAAACCGCATGAGACATCCCCGCAAACTGGCCGCGAACGGGCCCGTGTCCTACCCCCTGGCGGCTCCTTTTTATGGGTGCTGAAACCAGCGCCCTGCCTGAGACATCCTCAAAATCTGCTCTGAAAGCCAAGGATGCTGGGCATGAAAACGAACCAACACCCCTGGCGGCTCCTTTTAGGGGTGCTGAAACCAGCGCCCCGCCTGAGACATCCTCACAATCTGCTCTGAAAGCCAAGGGTATTGGGCATGAAAACGAGCAAACCGCCTGAGGCATCCCCACAAACTGGCCGCGAAAGGGGCCGTGAAAACACCTCGGGCTCCCCTTAGGGGTGCTGGAACCAGCGCCCCGCCTGAGACATCCTCAGAATCTGCTCTAAAGGGGTGCTGAAACCAGCGCCCTGCCTGAG
>CAUYUJ010008614.1:0-32500 GCA_963575745.1 Prorocentrum cordatum | reverse complement strand
TTGCACTCGCTGCTGCCCTACCCTGGCTGCCGCGCACGGCACCACGGCGGCACACCAGCCACTGCGGGCAGGAACCACGCACACGCAGACATGACACACGACACCGCGGCGGCGCGCACGCAACGCCAGGCACGCAGCACGGCAGCAGACACAAAGCACCGCTCGGCGCGTGGCAAGCAGCCCTGTGCACATATGGAGATGTCGTCATGATGTCTTCGGGCCTCCTGCGCCATGAGTGATACCGCTGAACGTGTCGGCAGAGTGTCCTGCGAGGTGCGTCGTCGATCTAGTCGCACAAGGGGCGCTGATCTCCGCAAGATAATGGCGGCACCGACGCAAAACCTTCAGAATCCGACAGCGCCCCGAGGTTGGTGGCAACTCATGGGAGCCTCCCGTACCATGTTGTCGGCTCCTGCGAATCGACGCTAGTCGACGCTAATCGACGCTAAATCGGCACTAATCGACGCTAGCCGACGGTAAACGGGCGCTATCTCATCCACCCCCTTGACGCTGAACGACGTCAATCGACGCTGAAGGCGGATCTAGGAGGGCACACAAGGCTCCGAACATTCGATTCCGAAAACAAGACCTGGGCGCCACGCATACGGCACCAACCACACGATTCCAAACATTTTTTCAGTCGGCGGCGAGGCCGAGGCGGTCCGCCCCCCAGCGTGCGGGAATTCGGGGCCACCGAGTGGCAAATTGGCCAGCATGCAAGAGAGGGACCAGGAGACAGACAGAGCGGCCGCGGAGGATGGCACGATGAAGCCAAAGGACTCACAAGCTGTGGATGCGCAGTCTTTTTAATGCCCGGCCCTAGTTCATGCCAAAGAACGACTTCCGGATTCGAGCCTCGGCGGCTGCGGAAGCGCAGAACTTGCATGAATGCACACGTGTTTTTTTGACGAGCAAGGTCGGGCGACAAGCGCTACCGCACGCGCCCCGAAGAGGCGCCCGACCCAGTTGGGCACCTTGGGGAGCTGCGCGATACGCCGCGCCGCCAGCGCCGCGAATTCGGACACGCTGCCCCCCGCGCAGCGTACGCCATGCAGCAAGAGCAGGGCTTGCCCCCGCGCCAGCAGCCGCTCGCTCCACCTGACCCCGGCTCCGGCAGCCCCCGCGCCGGCAGCCGCACATGTGGACTATTGAAGCAAGTGGTGCGGGGGTCTCTCGCAAAGACGGCACCACGAGCGACGGAGAGCAGACACCGGAACGACGGCACCGAGCACACGGCAGACGACGGCACGCTCCTCACCCGGGCGGCTGGGCGCGAGGCGACGCCGTCGGCCAGGCGCGCGCACGAAGCGGAGGCCCCGCGCGAAAGAGGGGGAGAAAGGAAGAGAGGAAGTGTGAGAGAGAGAGAGACAGCGGGACGCCAAGCCAGAGAATGACACCACACCCACACACACACAACATGTTTCCCAGCCATCCTGTGGCGTTGGGACCTCGTCTTGAAGAAGCAGTGCCCCTAGTTCCTCTCCTCCTCCTCCTCCTCATCCTCCTCCTCCTCCCCGACTCCTCCCTTCGTCATCATCATCATCATCATCATCAGCATCATCATCAGCATCATCATCAGCATCATCGCCAGCATCATCTTCATCAGCATCATCGTCAGCATCATCATCGCCGTCACTATCATCAGCATCATCATCGGTATAATTTCCGTTTTCAGCATCATCATCATCAGCAGAATCAGCAGCATCATCATCATCAGCATCATCACCATCGTTGCCATCATCAGAAGCATCAGACTTGCTGTCATAATCGTTTCCATTATCATCATCATCATCATCATCATCATCATCATCATCATCATCATCATCATAATCAGCATCATAATCAGCATCATAATCATCATCATCATCATCATCATCAGCAGCAGCATCATCATCAACATCATCATCACCATCATCATCATCATAATCATCATCAGCAGCATCATCATCACCATCATCATCATCAGCATCATCATCATCACCGTCATCACCAGCATCAGCATCAGCAACATCATCATCAGCAACGGCTATGGTGTTGGGCCACCTTCCCCTCCTCCCTTCTCCATCATCATCAACATGACCATCTCCATCGTCACCACCATCACTGTCATCATCACCATCAGCATCCTCATCATCGTCAGCATCATCACCAGCAGCAGCATCATCTTGTCACCTTCATCATCACCATCATCAGCAGCATCAGCATCAACATCATCGTCATCGGCATCATCATCATCATCATCATCATCATCATCACCATCTTCATCACCATCACCATCACCATCACCATCATCATCATCATCATCATCATCAGCATCATCATCATCATCACCATGACTATCACCATCACCATCACCATCAACATCATCAGCAGTACCACCGACCCCTTACACGGGTTCATGGTCCCATAGGGAGCTCCACAGAAGGCGCAGTAGCAAGGTTCGCAGGGCGCTCCCGCCTCAGTTCGGCACACCCCTCACACGTTCCGTGGCCCCATACGGAGCTCCACCGAAGGCCCGAGTGGCAGGGTTCGCAGGGCGGCCCCGCCCCATTTCGGCACACCCCTCACACGCTTCGTGGCCCCATAGGGAGGCTCCACCGAAGGCCCAAGTGGCAGGGCGGCCCCGCTCCATTTCGGCACACCCCTCACACGCTTCGTTTCCCCATAAGGAGCTCCACCGAAGGCCCAAGTGGCAGGGTTCGCAGGGCGACCCCGCCCCATTTCGGCACACCCCTCACTCACTTCGTGGCCCCATAGGGAGCTCCACCGAAGGCGCACTAGCGGGGTTCGCAGGGCGCTCCCGCCCCATTTCGGCACACCTCTCACTCGTTTCGTGGCCCCATACGGAGCTCCACCGACAGCTGTATTCATAACGCGGTACCCACACTTGCACATGGTTAGGCCCTTCGCAAAGGTAATCTTCTCCAGCGGCGAGGCGGTTACACCGTCGCGAGCGCCAAGCCGAAACAGCCTTGAGCGAATTCCACCTAGCATAGCAGATGGGCGGTGTGGGAAGGCACAAGCCGCTCGGCCGATCCACGAGCAGTGAGCTAACGAGAACTAAACAGCGAAGAGCAGGCTACCGAAGACCGGCCCTGGAGAACCGGCAGGTGCCAGGGGCGAAGCGTCGGTCCCTCGCGGGGCACTGGCGGGGGGCGGCGGCACACACACACACACACACACACACACACCTTTTGCTCGGCAGAGCCTCGCGCAGCGTCGGCGGCACTGGTCGCCCTAGAGCAGCCGCAGCGAGTGACGCGGGGACCCATGTCACCACAGAGACAGCACACGGGCACCACGTCGCGCACGTGGCACGCCAAGCACGGGGCTCACGCGCGGCCGCACGCACACGGAAACCTGAGTACAAAGTTGCCAGCGGGGGCCTGACAGAAAGACCTGAGACAGATTGCACAGTCCGCGTTTTCTCCCCACCCGCTGCCACCCTGTATCTCGGTACAGGGTGAAGTGAGACGACGGCAGCTCAGAATCGATCGCAGACCCATCCCTGGGTCCAAGCGCACCAGTTTTCCGAACTGGGTCCAGCCGTGGCGGCGAACGGGTCCCCCGAAGTCGAACTATCGTTGTCTCAAGTGGCCCTCGTCTGTCTTTCTGCGTTTGTCCCAGACTACCGTCGCGGTGGTGGTCAACGTGGTCGTGAATGTCAACTGCTCCCAAACGGATTTCAGGACCTTGGTGCATCCGCGCCTGTCTGGGCTCGCCTCTACAATGTCCAGGGCCGTAGCGGCTCCACCAGAGCAGTATCGCCAGAAGTAGCCCTGGCAGTCGTAGCTGTGCAGCACAGCGCAGCCTCTCCCCCAAACATGAAGAGGAGGGGGAAGGATTGGGGGGTTGCTGGATCAGGGGGGAAACGTCAACCTGGAATCGGCGATTCATCGCCGATGGATCGGCGATAGGCCCCCGATAACGATTGCGAGCCCGCACGTTCCTTTGTGGGGCTCCGCCTCGACCATGCGGCATCTCGCAAACGGCGATGCTCTTTGGGGGATTGGGGGTCGATGCATCGGGCCCTCCTCGGCGATCTATGGGCGATTGGGGGTCGATGCATCGACCTCGGAGCCTACGCCCTGGTAGCTTCCGGGTCACAACTCGGGCCTCCGGCGGCCGTTCGGGGACCCAGGCACCCCCGAAACGCTCTCGGCGAGGCGCAGCCGCTACGGTCATCGGCATGATCAAAGGAACGATGAATAAGGAACGAAGCCATTGTCTACAAGGAACAACGCATAAGGAGCTATGTGTAACAGATAACGCAGACGGGGCGATAAACAACGCATGCAAACCTGCGGAACGACCGAGCCCCTTTTGAAAAGCAACTGCTCCTTATTCAAGCCGCTCACTGTGGCCTCCCTAGTGCTGCCCCCAAGAGGACAGCGGGGGCTCCGCGGCGGGCGCGCGGTGGGAGCAGCGAGGGGTCGGCCTCGGGTGAGCCCCGCGAGGGGGGAGGCCGCAGCACTGCCAGGCGCAGACGCCGCGCGCGCGCGCCCATTCCGCCACGGAGCCGCAAGGCACGAGTTGGATATCCCCAGGTCCTCTGTAGTCTTCGGCCCCCGGGATTGAATACTGAAGAAATCCAGAACCAAAATGCCACCAGCCCTCTGGGCAGAGGTGGCCAGAGTGAGGGGGCCGAGCGGTCGTTCATTGTCCATGGGTCCGTGGCTGAAGTGGGCTTCCGAGGTGCGGATTGTTGTTTGTTGCTGCTCTTGTTCGTGTTATTGGTGTTGTTGTTGGTGGTGGCGGTGGTGTTGCTGCTGTTGGCGATGCTGTTGTTGAGTTCGCACTCTGTACAAGAAAATACGGCTGATCCCCCTCAGTGACCAGTGGACTGTTCAATTAAACTGCTCCCCCTGGGGCTCGCACCTTCTTTTGAACAGGGAGATCTGCGGTCGCCAAACTGCGCCCCCGGCACCCGTTTACCAACAACGGCAACAACAACAACAACAACAAAAACATCAGCAGCCACAGAAACAACGACAACAACAAAAACCAACCCAACATGAACAACAAAAACAACAACAACAACAACAACAACAAACAGTTTAAGACTGCTCGCTCTTATCTGCTCGCGTGTCAGTCAACATGCATATTCCAAGCCCTAGATACCCGCCCCTTCGCATTCGATCGTGCCCCTTTTTGGGGGCCCATGTTTGGCGAAGCCCTTGGAAACGAAGGGCCGCAGATAACGGGGGGGGGAGGACGAAAGGATCGGAGAAAGGAGGGAGGGGCAAGAAGGAGGGAGGACGATGATCTGCGCTGCGAATGGCGATTCAGCTTGCACCATGGTTTGCGCCAGCCACTCCAACACAGGGCAACAAGAATGGCCACCATGGATCGCGCCATAAACGGCGCCACGCACCACCCCCCCCCCAAAAAAAAAAAAAAAAACAAAAAAAAAACAAAAACAAAAAATCGCGGATACCCCCGCGGGGGGACGCACGGCTGCGAACTGGCGTCAGAAACAAATTTCGTGGAACCCTGAAAGGAAGCGGGATGTTGGGAGAGTGGGGCGGAAGGATAGCGGGGACTGCAACCGCGTCGAAAGGAGCGCGGGGATGTGGAGTGGATTGGGGCGGAGTGGACAAGAGTAGGGTCTCAGGAGGAGGAGCGGCAAGAAGTGGAGAAGAGGAACCGGGAGGGTTGCGGAGGGGCGGGGGGCGCACGGAGGAATCCGGAGGAGGGACTGGGAATAATTTGGGAGAAATGCGGAATGCGAGCGGAAAGGGGTGGAGATCGTTGGCGTGGGACGGGGTGGCCTGGGGAGGAGTGGGCGAAATGCGAAGAACTCAGGAATAGCACAGTGGAGTACGAACGACATGAAAATGAAGATAAAGGGAAACAATAGACCAGACTGGGAAAGAACGTTGGAAACTGGGGGCAGGTGGATACGAGCGGAGACTGGTGCAGAAACAAGGCGCGGGGGATTGGGAGGCACCCGAATGCCTCCTATGACCTCTGGGGGGGCCTCGGAATGGCCCCGATGACCACCGAGCAGTTCCAGAGGCTCCGAAAACCTGCGGGAACGCAGGCGGGAACCGTTGTTGGCGCGGGCCCGGACGGGCGCGAACGAGCGGGGGCCCCGAAGGGCATGCGTATAGGGGGCCGCAGAGGGCAGCGACGGAGCCGCTGAGGGCAGAAACGGAGCCACGAAGGGCAGCGAAAAGGCCACGAAAGGCGACACTGGGGCCACGAAAGCCATGCAAATGGGGCCACGACGGGCGCGAACGAGCGGGGGCCACGAGGGGCATACATATATGTGGCCAGAAAAGGCGACAGCGGGGCCACTGAGCGCAGAAAGTGGGCCACGAAGGGCAGCGAAAGGGGCCACGAAGGGCGACAGCGGGGCGACGAAACGCATGCATATGGGACCACGAAGGGCGCGAACGAGCGGGGGCCACGAAGGGCAAAAAATCCGGGGCCACAGAGGGCAGCGACGGAACCGCTGAGGGCAGAAACGGGGCCACGAAGAGCAGAGAGGGGGCCACGAACGGCGACAGCGGGGACACGAAGGGCATGCATATGGGGCCCCGACGGGCGCGAGCGAGCGGGGGCCACGTAGGGCATTGGTATATGGGGCCACAAGAGACGACAGCGGGGCCACTGAGGGCAGCAAAGTGGGCCACGAAGGGCAGCGAGAAGGCCACGAAGGGCGACAGCGGGGCGACGAAACGCATGCGTATGGGGCCACGACGGGCGACTGCGAGCGGGCATATACTGCGGGGCCACAATGGGCAGCGACGGGGCCACTGAGGGCAGCAACAGGGCCACGAAGGGCAACGAGCGAAGGCGACAGCGGAACCAGTACGGGCAGCGAGGGGCATCGAAGGCGGGCGAAGGGCAGCGAGCGGCGACTGCAATCCCTAACGGGCTGGTCGGGCGGGCAGGCCGAGACGGGCGGGTCGAGCGGGCGGGTCGTTGAAGCGAAAATTCTGCTTGAACCGCCACGCAATATGTAGCGGGAGCGCGATTCCTGAATGTCGAAGAGCGGCATCTGAATGAATTGTGAGGAAGTATCAGGCGGGAGCCGCGATTCGGTGGTAAGTTGCAAGAAAATCAAAAGCGAGAGCGCGATTCTTCAATAAATTGTAAGGAAGTATCAAGCGGGAGCCGCGATCCGGTGGTAAGTTGCAAGGAAGTCCTAAGCGAGAGCGCGATTCTTCAATAAATTGTGAGAAAGTATCAGGCGGGAGCCGTTGAACATTATTAATTCTAAAGAATAATTATTGTTGGGACCCCTGGTGCACGGCCCCCCTGCGCCGCCTAGGCCGCAGCTACATTTTCATCATTTTCGTGAGGAAGCCTCAGGTAATACGATGTGATCAAGATCCGGTTGTTTTGTTGTAATCCGTTTTCCCTTGCAAAAAACACTATAAAATGACATTTCTTGTTCTAATATAATCAAATTTCAAGAATCCCTTGCAAAAAATAAGGTAAAGTGGACATTCGCGCGCGCAAGACGAAATCCTTCCAAAAGCTTAGTGTTCGGAGCGATTTTAACATAAAAACATCAAAAAACCAATGGTTTTTCAACAAAAAAATGTCAAAATCTCATCCCGCGCGCTCTTGCGGATTCGTAGGAAACCCAACACTTTTTAAACATTTCTGTCAAACGGGCTTTTGCGAGCAACTTTTTCGAACTTCTGCGACAACGGTTGCGCACCTGCCAGGGCCATCATCCCTGTCAAATAATACCATGCGGGACACATTCGTTTTTTTCTTCGCGCGCGCACGCCGAAATCTCCAAAAACCATTGGGTTTTTAAGAATTCTAGCACCGCGCATCATAAAATCACACGAATCGCACCGTAGGTCCTCGAAAAACACCTGCACGACTTTTCAAAATTTCTACCCGCGCGCGCTGTCCTAACAACTTCTGTGGGTGTGTACTCCACGCCAGTGTAGTAGCCACGGTCGTCCGCAGGCCACGAAGTGAAGTGTCCGAACGTCATAGGGCGGGAAGCTGGGTGTGGGTGGTGGCGAAGAGTCGTGTGGATATTTGGTAGAGCTTGCACTGCCCCCCCACAAAGTGGGGGTATTGGCTGGCGTCGCATGAAAACCCTGGCACTGGTGAGAACACTGAGCGTTCGGGTAAAGTGATTGTTGTTGCTGTTGTTGTTGTTGTTGCAAACCGGGGGCCAACGACACAGTTTGACCCTCAAAATTTTCCCTTGTAGAAACTGGGTGCGAGCCCCGGAAAGGGCACTTCAATCGAAAAAAACATGTGCACCGGACGGGGGGGATCAACAATAATTATTCTTCAGAAGTGAGAATTCAAGAAATAGTTTAAGACTGCTCGTTCTTATCTGATCGCGTACCATCATTCAATACGTAGATCCGAAACCCTCGATGCCCACCCTCTTCGTCTTCGATCGTACCCCCTTAGGGGCATATCTGTCTGACTTGCAACGTGTATTTCGTGCATCCCCTAAGGCAGGGGAAGAGAGGACGGACGGAAGAAAGGAACAAGGGGCAGGCGGGTTGCTGAAGCGTGCGTCCTGCATGAATCGCGATAAATCGCGAGCGATAGCGCGATTTCCGAGTAAACCATGAGGAAATCCACATCGAAAGCGTGATTCTCGAGTGTAGAGGGCGCGGCGTCCGAACAAATTGCGAAGAAGTTCCACGCGAGAGCGATTCCTGTATAAATTGTGAGGAGGTTCTGCGCGAGAGCGCGATTTGGCAATACACTGTAAGGAAACAGCAGGCGGAAGCCGTTGTTGCTGTAAACTGGACTGGGGACCAGGAGCACAATATGGTGACACCTCATTTCCCCTGGTTCAAAAGTGGTGCGAACCCCAGGAAAGAAAAAACTGAAAAACGCAAGGATTACCAAAGGGGGACGAACACTACTTTCGTATAGCAATAAAAGCTCAACACCAAACGCCGCAACACTAACAATAACAACAACAACAACAACAACAACAACAACAACAACAACAACAACAACAACAACCATTTTAAGGCTGTACGCTCTTACTTGCCCGCGAGTCATTCAACACGTATACCCTACACCCTCGATACCCGCCCTCTTCGTCTTCGATCACACCCCTTTCGGGGGGATTATTTCTCTTTGCTGGGGCCGGCGGGCTTAGACGTACGGGCAAACCGGAACGGGCGGACAATCCTTCGGGGGCGTACATCTCTCTGCCCGCCATTGGAATTGGCGCGGGCCCTGCAAGAGGAGGAGGGGAAGAACGAGGGAGAGTGGGAGGAAGGGGAGGGGGAAGGACGAAGGAAGAGGGAAGATACCACGTTGTGAAGGCGTCCTTGGCGCGAGCGTGGTTCCTGAGCGCCGAAACGCAATTCCAGAATAATTTGTGAGGACGTCGCACGCGAGAGCGCAGTCCTGAGTACATTGTGAGGAAATCTCACGCGGAAGCGGGGGCCCTGACTAAGTCGCGAGGAAGTCTCAAGCGGGAGCGCCGTTCCTGAGTCAATTGCGCGGAAATGTCAGGCAGGAGCGGGGGTCCTGAGTAAAATTCGAAGAAGTCTCAGGCGGGAGCGCCGTTCCCACGTAAATCGCACGGAAGTCTCAGGCGGGAGCGGGGGTCTTGATTACATTGCGAGGAAGTCTTAGACGGGAGCGCCTTTCCTGAGTAAATTGCGCGGAAGTCTCAGGCGGGAGCGGGGGTCCTGAGTAAAAATCGAGGAAGTCTCAGGCGGGAGCCGTTGTTGTTGTAGCCCGGGGGGCAGGGGCACAGTTTGAGCAGGAAGACTTTCCTTGAGAAAAAACAAGGTGCGAGCCCCGGGGGTGGCACTTCAATCGAAAAAAATCAATGTGCACCGGTGGGGGGGGATCAACAATAATTATTCTTCAAGAATGAGAGTTCAACAACAACAGCAGCAGCAGCAGCAACAACAACAACAATCGGTTTACTACTGTTTGTTCTTATCCGCTCGCGTGCCATTCAACATGTATTTCCAAAACCCTTGATACCCGCCCTCTTCGTGTTCGATCGTACCCCTTTGGGGGTAGATACTTCTGACATGCAGCGCGTAATTGGTGCAGTTCCTGAAACAATTGGAAAAAATGGAAGGGGGAAGGTGAAGGACGGAACACGAGAGAGATTAGCTGGAGGGGGGGCTAAGAGCAAAAAACACGTGGCAGAACCAGACGGGCAGATCGTGCGAGTCGACCCTATCAGGCGGGTCGGGAAGGCGGGCCCAGGCGGCCAAGTCGAGCAGGCGGGTTGCTGAAGCGTGTGTCCTGCATGAATAGCGAGGGAATCTCGAGCGATTGCGCGATTCCCGACTAAATCTCGAAAGAGGCCACAGCAAGAGCGTGATTCCTCAGTGTCGAGGGCGCGGCGTCGGAATGAATCTGCGAGGAAGTCCCACGCGAGAGCGCGGTTTCTGCACACATTGTGTGTGGAGGTCCCGCGCGAGGGCGCGATTTGGGAATATGTTGTGAGGACAAATCAGGCAGGGACCGCTGCTGCTGTGAACCGAAGGCTAGGCGCAGTCTGAGGAGGCAGACTTCCGCTTATAGAAAACCGGGTGCGAGCACCACGAGGAGCACTTTTGCTTGACAAGCGCAAGGTGCACCGGAGGGGGGATCAACAAGATTTACTGTCGAAAAATGCGAACTCATCCACAACAACAACAACAAAAACAACAATCATTAAAATACTGTTCGCTCATATCTGACCGCGTGTCATTCCATATGCATATCCCGAACCCTGGATGCCCGCCCTCTTCGTCTTCGATCGCGCCCCCTTCTTGGGGGGATAGTTTTTCCCGGCCACGCCCGGTTGGCGAAGCCCCTGAAAACGAAGGGTAACAGATAACGGGGGAGAATGAAAACGAAGGGATCGGAGGAAGGGAGGGGAGGGGCAAGAAGGAGGGGGACGATGATTTGCGCCGCTGTGAATGGCGATTCAGCTTGCGCCATGGCTTGCGCCAGCCATTCCAACACAGGTTAACAATAAGTTTCGCCATGGGTCGCGCCATAAACAGCGCCACGAACCACCCCCTTGAAAGAACATATCGTGGATACCCCCACGGGGGGGCGCACAGCTGCGAACTGGTGTCAAAAACAAATTTCGTGGAACCCTGAAAAGAAGCGGGGTGTTGGGAGAGCGGGGCGGAAGGATAGTGAGAACTGCAACCACGTCGAGAGGAGCGCGGGGATGTGGCGTGGATTAGGATGGAGTGGACAAAAGTAGGGTCTCAGGAGGAGGAGCGGCAAAGAGTGGAGAAGAGGAACCGGGAGGAGTGCGGAGGAGCGGGGGGCACACGGAGGAATCTGGAGGAGGGACTGGGACTAGCGAGGGGGCCACGAAGGGCGACAGCGGGGCGACGAAGGGCATGCATATGGGGCCACGAAGGGCGCGAACGAGCGGGGGCCACGAAGAGCATTTAATCCGGGGCCACAGAGGGCAGCGACGGGGCCGCTGAGGGCAGCTACGGGGCCACGAGGGGCAGCGAGGGGGCCACAAAGGGCGACAGCGGGGCCACGAAGGTCATGCATATGGGGCCACGACGGGCGCGAACGAGCGGGGGCCACGTAGAGCATTCGTATATGGGGCCACAAAGGGCGACAGCGGGGCCACTGAGGGCAGCACAGGGCCACGAACGGCAGCGAGAGGGCCACGAATGGCGACAGCGGGGCTCCGAAAAGCATGCATATGTTTCGAGGAAGTCCAAAGCGAGAGCGCGATTCTCCAAGAAAGTGTGAGGAAGTATCAGGCGGGAGCCGCGATTCGGTGGTAAATTGCAAGGAAGACCAAAGCGAGAGCGCGATTCTTCAATAAAGTGTAAAGAAATATCATGCGGGAGCCGTTGTTGGCGCGGGCCACGACAGGCGCAAACGAGCGGGGGCCCCGAAGGGCATACGTATAGGGGGCCGCAGAGGGCAGCGACGGAGCCGCTGAGGGCAGAAACGGGGCCACGAAGGGCAGAGAGGGGGCCACGAAGAGCGACAGCGGGGCCACGAAGGGCATGCATATGGGGCCACGACGGGCGCGAACGAGCGGGGGCCACGCAGGGCATACATATATTGGGCCACAAAGGGCGACAGCGGGCCACTGAGCGCAGAAAGAGGGCCACGAAGGGCAGCGAGGGGGCCACGAATGGCGACAGCGGGGCGACGAAACGCATGCGTATGGGACCACAAAGGGCGCGAGCGAGCGGGGGCCACGAGGGGCAATTCATCCGGGGCCACAGAGGGCAGCGACGGGGCCGCTGAGGGCAGAAACGGGGCCACGAAGGGCAGAGAGGGGGCCACGAAGGGCGACAGCGGGGCCACGAAGGGCATGCATATGGGGCCACGACGAGCGGGGGCCACGCAGGGCGTGCAGATATTGGGCCACAGAGGGCGACAGCGGGGCCACTCAGGGCAGCAAAGGGGCCACGAAGGGCAGCGAGAGGGCCACGAAGGGCGACAGCGGGGCTACGAAGGGCATGCGTATGGGGCCACGACGGGCGACTGCGAGCGGGGGCCACGAAGGGCATAAAATGCGGGGCCACAATGGGCAGCGACGGGGCCACTGAGGGCAGCAACGGGGCCACGAAAGGCAGCGAGCGAAGGCGACCGCGGAACCAGTTCGGGCAGCGAGGGGCATCGAAGGCGGGCGAAGGGCAGCGAGCGGCGACTGCAGTTCCGAACGGGCTGGTCGGGCGGGCAGGCCCAGACGGGCGGGTCGAGCGGGCGGGTCGTTGAAGCGTAAACTGTTGTGAAACCGCCAGGCAAGATGTAGCGGGAGCGCGATTCCTGAATGTCGAGGAGCGGCATCTGAATGAGTTGTGAGGAAGTATCAGGCGGGAGCCGCGATTCGGTGGTAAGTTGCGAGGAGGTCCCAAGCGAGAGCGCGAATCTTCAATACAAAGTGAGGAAGTATCAAGCGGGAGCCGCGATTCGGTGGTACATTGCAAGGAAGTCCTAAGCGAGAGCACGATTCTTCAATAAATTGTGAGGACGTATCAGGCGGGAGCCGTTGTTGTTGTAAACCGGGGGCCAACGACACAGTTTGACGCTCAAGACTATCCTCGATAAAAAGCTAGGTGCGAGCCCCAGGAAGGGTACTTCAATCGAAAAAAGCCATGTGCACCGGACGGGGGGGATCAACAATATTATTCTTCCGACATGAGAATTCAACAACAAGAAAAACAACAACAACAACAACAACAACAACAACAACAACAACAACAGCAACAGCAACAGCAACAGCAACAGCAACAGCAACCGCAACAGCAACAGCAACAGCAACAGCAACAGCAACAGCAACAGCAGCAGCAGCAACAGCAACAGCAACAGCAACAGCAACAGCAACAACAGCAACGACAACAGCAACGACAACAGTTTCAACAACAACAACAACAACAACAACAACAATAACAATAACTGTAACAACATCAACAAGCAATGTAAGACATTTCGCTCTTCGATCTTACCCCCTTTTGGGGGTATATCTTCCCTACTTGCCGCATGTAGTTGGAGCCGCCCCTAAAACAGGGGAAGGAGGGGAGGAGTGAAGAGACAAGGAGGAGGGTGAGCACGAGAGAAAATTGCAGGAGAATCGTCAGGAGCAGCAGCACAAGCGGCAGAATCAGCCTGGCATGTCGGGCGGGCGGACCCTAACAGGCACGTCTGGCGGGCGGGCCCGAACGGCCAGGTCGAGCGGGCGGGTCGCTAAAGCGTTTCGACATTGGGCCGAATGGGGGGGGGTCCGGTTCTGGACCTTTGCTGAGTGCGACTGTTTGCAGCAGTGCGTCCTGTGGGGGAAACCCCACCGACTCGAAACAGGCGCCAAAAACAGCCAAGATTTACTCCATGGGGGGGGGAGGGAGGGGGTGCGAGGGCCCGCGCCACTCCGCAAAACAACGAAGAAGAAACCGACCACCATCGGGAGGGCTGGCTCAGCACCCGGGCAGGATGGCGGCAGCCCGCCTGGGATCCGGCGACAGGGTACGCGCAGGAAGAGAGACCTGGAATTTGGAGTCCCGAAACGGTGCGGTGACACACCGTGCGGTGACCTCGAAATCCCCCAAGACCTCACCGCACGGTGTTGGGACCCTGGAGGCCCCTGTCGCCCGAGACGTCCTCGGAGAGGGACTCGAGTCCCAAAACCGTGCGGTGTCCCCGAATCCCCACCGACTCAACAAACGGTGTGGTCGCCATCCCGTCTGGGGGCCTCCGATGGAAGGCGAAGGCGACGGGCGCGCGGCCGGGGCGCGTGAGCCACCAGGATCCCCCCGCCCCGTTCGGCGCGCGCACGCCCGCCGGAGGCCCGGGGGGGCGGGGGGCCCAGACAGCCGGCGCGCCTCGGCGCCTCGCTCGAGGCACGGGCCCACCCGACCTCTGGACCACTCCCTTTTGGGACCGTCTGCTCCTCCCGAGCCGCGGCTTGACGGCCCCCGGGGGCCCGGCAGCGGCCCCGAGGGGCCGAAAGCGAGGACACACCTCCGTCTCAGCTTGTGTGAGCAGCCGGATGCACGGGGCACGCCCGCCGGAGGCGGGGAGCGGGGGAGGCTGAGGAGAGGAGACGGGAAGGAGTGGGGGCTGAAAAAAGTCGGGGCGGCGGCGGCGGCGCAGGGAGGAGGAGGAGGAGGAGGAGGAGGGAGGAAGGAGGAGGAGGAGGGAGGAGGCGGCGCAGGAGAGGAGGAGGAGGAGGAGGGAGTAGGGAGGAGGAGGAGGAGAGGGAGGAGGAGGAGGATGGAGGGGAGGGGGAGGGGGAGGGGGGAGCGGAAGGGGAGTGGGAGGGCAGGGGGGGGGAGGGTGAGGGGAGGAGAGAGAGGGAAGGAGAAGGAAAAACGGCGGTGAGGAGTCCCCTCCCTCCCCTCCGGGCTCTGCGAGGCAGGCGGCCTCTGCGTCGGCCAGCTCGTAGGCCTCGAAGTGGCAGAAGCCCTCCCAGGCGTCGTTGCCTCCCCACGGGTCCTCCACCTCTCCACCCTCCTGCACCTCCTCATCCTCAACCCACCTCCCTACAACGTCGTGGTCCTCCTCCTCCTCCTCCTTCTCCTCCTCCTCCTCCGCCTCTTCCCCTCCTCTTCTCCTCCTCCTCCTCCTCCCTCCTCCTCCTTCTTTCCTCCTCCCCGTCTCATTCCTCCTCCTCCCCCTCCTCCTCCTCTCCTCCTCCTCCTCCTCCTCATCATCATCATCATCATCATCATCATCATCAATCATCATCATCAGCATCATCATCATCATCATCATCAGCAATCATCATCATCATCACACAGCAGCATCATCATCATCATCATCCACCTTCTCCTCCTCCTCCTCCTCCACCCTCCTCCTCCTCCTCCTCCTCGTCCTCCTTCTTCCTGCTCCTCATACCTCCTCCTCCTCCTCCTCCTGCTTGTGTTTCCTCGTCCTCCTCCTTCCTCCTCAACATCATAATCATCATATACAGTCATCATCCTCATCACCATCATCGGCATCATCATCATAATCAGCATCATCATCGCGATCATCATCAGCATCATCCTCATCACCAGCATCATCATCACCATCGCCATCACCATCACCATCACCATAATCTTTATCATCATCAGCATCATCATCGGCATCATCATCAGCAGTATCATCATCCTCATCATCATCAGCAGCAGCATCATCGTCATCATCACCATCATCATCATCATCATCAGCATCATACTCAGCATCAGCATCATCATTATCGTCAACATCGTCAGCATAATCAGCATCAGCATCATCATCAGCACCATCATCATCATCAGCATCACCATCATCGTCAGCAGCACCATCAGCATCGACCATCATCATCAGCAGCAGCAGCATCATGATCATTATCAGCATCATCAGCATAATCGTTATAATCATCATGAGTATCATCAGCATCAGCATCATCGTCATCCTCATCAGCGTCATCCTCATCAGCATCCTCATCAGCATCAGCATCATGATCATGATCACCATCAGCATCAACATCATCATCAGCATCAGCATTAGCATCAGCATGGGCATGATCAGCATCATTCGCCTCCTCCTCCTCCTCCTCAGCATCGTCCTCATCATCAGCATCATCGGCACCATCATCAGCAGTATCATCATCCTCATCATCATCAGCATCAGCATTATCAGCAGCATGGGCATCATCATCATCATCAGTCGCCTCCTCCTCCTCCTCAACATCGTCCTCATCATCAGCATAATCAGCATCCTCATCAGCATCAGCATCATGATCATGATCACCATCATCATCAACATCATCATCAGCATCAGCATTAGCATCAGCTTGGGCATCATCATGGTCATTCGCCTCCTCCTCCTCAGCATCGTCCTCATCATCATTGTCGTCATCATCATCAGTATCTTCAGCATCGGCATCATCATCCTCATCAGCATCATCAGCATCCATATCAGCATCATCGTCGTCATGGGCAGCATCTTCATCATGATCAGCATCATCAGCGCCACCATCAGTATCATCAGCATCAGAATCAGCATCATCAACAGCATCACCATCATAATCCTCATCCCCATGATCATCATACTCATCGTGATCATGTTCATCATCATCAGCATCTGCATCAGTATCAGCATCATCACCATTATCCTCCGCCTCTTCAGCATCGTCCTCATCATTAGTGTCAGCATCATCAGCAGCGGCATCATCATCAGCATCATCACTTTCAGCGTCATCAACATCATTACCGCCATGAGCATCATCAGCATCATAATCATAATCAGCAGCAGCAGCATCATCATCATCGTTCTCATCCCCATCATCATCAGCATCACCACCATCATCATAAGCATCAGCATCATCAGCAGCAGCAGCATCATAATCACCGTCCTCAGCAGCATCATCAGCAGCATCATCGTAGTTTCCATCCGAATCTCCAAATCATTATCATCATCATCAGCAGCAGCATCAGCACCATCAGCTTCATAATCATCATCAGCAGCATCATCGTCAATCCTATCAGCATCGTCATCATCATCATCATCAGCAACATCATCAGCATCCTTATATTCATCAGAACACGCATCAGCAGTATCGTCAACATCGTCAGCATCAGCATCAGCATCATCATCAGCACAATCAGCATCATCTCCATCAGCATCAGCATCAGAATCAGCATCATCATCATCATCATCATCATCAGCTTCATCATCATCATCAGCATCATCAGCATCAGCATCATCATCATCAGCATCAGCATCATCATCATCATCTTCACCTTCATCATCATCATCATCATCATCATCATCATCATCATCTGTATCATCATCATCATCATCATCATCATCATCATCATCATCATCATCATCATCATCATCATCATCATCATCGTCAGCATCATCATCATCCGCAGCAGCAGCATCATCAGCATCATCATCAGCAGCATCAGCATCAGACGTGGGCATCGCGCCCATCGGCCTGCCCCTCATGGGATAGTGTGCCCTGGAGGGTGTAGGCCAGGGCTGAGAATGGAACTCGCAAGGCCGAAAAGTGAAGCTCCTCAAACGGCGCCTGCCCGTCGGAGATGCAACTGGCAGGCTCTCTCTGAAGCCCGCGCCGTGGCATCTCCGACGATCAACTGCGCATCCATGAGGGCCTCGCCGCTCAGCTTTGCGAGCGCCGCAACGTCCACCGCAAACATCGCAAGCACCGTCGGCACCGAAACTAACATCAGCACTACCCCGAGCTCTCATTATATCAGACGGGTAACCGAGCAAAAGGAGCGACAACGCGACGGCGGCAACGTCTAAACTGCGACGAGAAGTTCCTTCTCATAAGGCTTGTCCACCTCCTCCGCAATCCCCCTCGTCCTCCTCCTCCTCCTCCTCCTCCTCCTCCTCCTCCTCCTCCTCCTCCTCCTCCTCCTCCTCCTCCTCCTTCCCCTCCCCCCATCCTCTTTCTCATCATCAGCATTATTCCCCTCATCCCCTCAGTCTCCCCCCTGTCCTTCTCATCGCGTGCTCCCTACCCCCCCCCCCCCTCCCTTCCCTCATCCTCCTCCCCTCCTCCTCCTCCTCCGCCCACCCGCTTCCTTCCCATGCAAAGCAAGGGCGGCCTGCGACGCGTTGCAGGCGGTCGACGAAACCGCGCAGGAACAAGAGGTGGCGGAGATGGTACGCTATGGCGCAGGCGCGCGAACACAAACATCCGCCCTGCCGCGCCGCACATTGGTATCACGGCGAGGGCGGGCCTAAATCAACTAGTTGCGTGCACGAGCGCGCGCGCCTCCAGAGCGGGTGGATGGCGGCGATCCGAAGCGACGCGTCGGGTCGGTTCGCCCTGGAGAGTCTCGGGGGTCCCTGGAGCCCTGGATCCCTGAGACCGCCGCCACACCCGTTCAATTCAAAAACTAAATCGAATACCAGCCTCCCGCAAACGGGGCCAGGCTGCCCCTAGGCCCACTGCCTGCCCTGGGTGAGAAACAGCTCAATATGGCACGTGTGTGCGCGTGTGCGTGTGCGCGCGCGCGCGCGCGGACGCACGCGCGCGCGCGGAGGAGGAGGAGGAGCAGGAAAATGGTGATCTAGACCAAACATTGGGCGTCAATATGTTTGAAAATATTGACACCTGGTTTCGGGCCTGCTCTCGGCCTGTTCGCGGCCCTGCCAGAGAGGGCGTCGCCCCATCGGGGGGGGATCTGCGCCAAAAAGAGGGCGTCAATATTTTTGAAAATATTGACGCCTGGTTTTGGGCCTGTGCTCGGCCTGTTCGCGGCCCTGCGAGAGAGGGCGCCCCACCCTTCGGGAGGAAATCTAGGCCAACAAGAGGGCGTCAATATTTTTGAACATTTTGACGCCTGGTTTTGGGCCTGTGCTCGGCCTGTTCGCGGCCTTGCGAGAGAGGGCCCCTCACCCCGTCGGGGGGAAGTATCAGCCAAAAAGAGGGCGCCAACATTTGTTTTCAAAATGTTGGCGCTTGGTTTCGGGCCTGTTCTCGGCCTGTTCGCGGCCCTGCGAGGAAGGGCGCCTCGCCCCTGGGGAGGAAATCTAAGCCAGAAAGAGAGCGCCAATATTTTTGAAAATATTGACGCCTGGTTTCGGGCCTGTTCTCGGCCTGTTCGCGGCCCTGTGAGAGAGGGCCCCTCACCCCATCGGGTGGAAATCTAAGCCAAAAAAAAGCGTCCATATTTTTGAAAATATTGACGCCTGGTTTTGGGCCCGTGCTCGGCCTGTTCGCGGCCCTGCGAGAAAAGGCGCCCCACCCCTCGGCGGGGAATCTAAGCCAAGAAGAGAGCGTCAATATTTTTCGAAAATACTGACGCTTGGTTTCGGGCCTGTTCTCGGACTGTTCGCGGCCCTGCGAGAGAGGGGCCCTCGCCCCATCGGGAGGAAAATCTAAGCCAAAAAGAGGGCGTCAATATTTTTGAAAATATTGACGCCTGGTTTTGGGCCTGTGCTCGGCCCGTTCGCGGCCCTGCGAGAGAGGGCGCCCCAACCCTCGGGGGAAAATCTAGGCCAACAAGAGGGCGTCAATATTTGAAAATATTGACGCCTGGTGTTGGGCCTGTTCTCGGCCCGTTCGCGGCCCTGCGAGAGAGGGCCCCTCGCCCCATCGGGAGGAGATCTATGTTCAAAAGAGGGCGTCTATATTTTTGAAAATATTGACGCCTGGTTTTGGGCCTGTTCTCGGCCTGCTCGCCCCTGTGAGAAAGGGCCCCAGGAGGTCTTCCTGCCCCTCCTCCTCCTCGTAAATTTCCCTCCTCCTTCCTCCTCCTCAGCCGACCCCTCCTCATGCTCATTCTCAGCCACCGTTCTTCCCCCGTGCTCACCCTCCTTGTCCTCAAATCATAGTTGGCGTTCCTGTCCTGCCCCTCATCATCCACGCCCTCCTCCTCCTCCTCCTCATCCTCCTCGTCATTCACGTTGCCCTCATCTTGGCACATTGCTGTTTCTTACCCAGAGCTAGCTCAGCAGGTGGGCGTACTTGACGTCCTGAACCTTGTCCCCCGAGGTCAGGGTCAAGTAGTCAGAGCTCTTGAGCGTAGTCTTGTTGCTCGAGCCCGAGACCCGCGCGGCCTTCGCGGCAGCCTGTCGGGGGGGCGCGGGGGCGGCACCGCCAATGGGCCGATGGGCCGATGGCCTGGAGGCGGCCGCGACGGCGACGGGCCGGCCGACGAGCAACCTCGCCTCGAGCGGCGACGCACGTCGGATGACGACGTCGGCCTCGACTGACGATTGGCGACTGAAGACGACGTCGGACGTCGGCGCGCCGACGGGCAGGGCAAAGGCGGGGAGTGCACCCCCTCCTCCTCCATTCCTCCACCCCCTGTTCCTCCCTCTCCTCCCTCGCCATCCCCCTCCCCCCCCCTTATCCTATCCCTTCTCATGCCGCCATCGCCCTCCTCCTCCTCCTCCTCCTCCTCCTCCTCGTCTCTATGGTCTGATCGCCTACGCTGGGCGATGCAACCATCCTGCCCTACCCCTGGCGGTCCTGGAACCCCTTGGACTCGTCCTTCGTGACGGCGCCCACAATCGCAGGGCGCGCGAGGTTCACGAGCTCCCCAGCCTCGCCCTCGACGGACGCCGTGAAGTCGGCGTTGACCACCAGCCTGTGGAGGGTCACCTGCGCGCGGGGCGACGGCGACGACGACGGGCGGCGGCGGCGAAGTCGCGAGCGACCGACGAGCCGATGACGCCGACCTCTTCGGCGCCGTCCTCCCTCACTATCTCTCTCCCTGCCTCCCCCCCTCCTCCTCCTCTGCTCTAACCTCCCCTTCCTCCTCCTCCTCCTCCTCCTCCTCCGCGCCCTCCCCCTCCCCCTGACTCCTTCTGCTCTTCCTCCTATCCTCCTGCGCCCCCTCCTCGCCTGACCCGCCATCCCCCCATGCCAAGGCTGGCCTTGAACTCCGTCGTCGCCGTGTGGCCCAGGGAGTCCATGTGGCGGCACAGGTACGAGACCACCTCCTTCTGGACCTGGGGGCCCCAGCCGAGGCCCCCCCCCCCCATCCCTCCTTAGCCTCTCCTCCTCATCATCCTCCCCCTTCTCCTCCTCCACCTCCTCCTCCTCCTTCTCCCCCATCCCCCTCTCCCCCACTCCTCCTCCATCCCCATCCTCCTGCTCTTCCTCCTCCTCCTCTTCGCCCTCCTCCTACCACTCCTCGTCCTTCATCCTCCTTCTCCTCATCCTTCTCATTGTCCTCTCTCTCTCTCTCTCTCTCTCTCTCTCTCTCTCTCTCTCTCTCTCTCTCTCTCTATTACTCTCTCTCTCTCTCTCTCTCTCTCTCTCTCTCTCTCTCTCTCTCTCTATCTCTCTCTCTCTCTATCTCTCTCTCTCTCTCTTCTCTCTCTCTCTTCTCTCTCTCTTCTTTAGAGAAGAAAGAGAGAGAGAGAGAGAGAGAGAGAGAGAGAGAGAGAGAGGGAGAGGAGAGAGAGAGGGAGAGAGAGAGAGAGAGAGAGAGAGAGAGAGAGAGAGAGAGAGAGAGAGACCCATCATCGGTTCAAAGAGTACGGCCATATGACCGTCATGGTCGGCATGGCCTGCTTCGCGACCTCGGGGACGATCCATGCAGGGACCAGCGGCGCCGTGCCTCCGATCACGCCGTGCGAACCAACCTCGACGTAGAAGTTCACGCCGAACGCCTCGCACAAGAAGAGCGCCCCCTTGGACGGCACCTTGGTAACCTTGCCGATGAACGTCAGCATGATGTTGGCCTTGCGCACTGCAGCCTGCATCTTGTATTTCTCCTTCTCGCTCATCTCGTCTTTCACCAGCAGCACGTCACCGTGGCCCTTGTCTGGCTTCATGATCTGGAGCCCCGTCCTGTACTGCGTTGAAGTGAACAGCCAAGCCTCGACCGTCCTCATGAACAAGTACTCGACCGCGTTGCCGCCCGAGGACCCCGCCATCTCAGTGAGCAGCGTCTTCGGCGCAGAGGTCGGAGGCAGCAGCGGCACCAGCGCCTCTTCCACACCTGCGGCCTCGGTCTCCTCGACGGCCTCCTCTTCGTCCTCGGCCTTCTCGTCGGCGCCGCCCTCGGGGGCCGCGGCAACCGTCTCGGCGGGGAGGACCGAGCTCTTGCCCTTCAGAACCGCGTCCAGCCACCACTTCACCCACGCCTCCTGGTCGATGATCTTCAACTCGGCGTTCACGAGCTTATCCTGATCAGCGCCCCTCATCTGCATCAGGTTCCCCGAGTAGTCAGCGACCGACGCCCTGCCATCGCCGACGAGCAACGCCCACAAGATGCCGAGGGTGATGTCGTAGCGGTTGACCTTCTGCTGGTTGAACTCGCCGATCTTCTCGAACACGCCATGGGATGCACACGAGATGTCGGCGTGCTTGTCGCCGATCTTCTTGGACGCGGCCACGGCAATCACCACGTCGTTGACTCCCTGCAAGAACGCCATGAGCTTGACTGGAAACGAAGCAAATATGATGGGCTGCAAGGCACGAACGATCTGAGGCAGGGCCGACGCGTCGTCGGGGTTCTCGGCCTTGATCGCCTCGATGTCAGGCGAAACGACGTTCAAGACGTGCAGGTACTCGGCGCGGAGTTTGAGTGGCGTGTTCGGCTTGCCCACCTTGTCCTTGGAATTGTACACCTAGCGCAAACGTCGCGACCCCGCGTCCACTACGTGGTCATTGCCCAAAGGCCTCTGGCCTACTGGCAACGACCACGCGTTAACTGGACGCGGGGCCGACGTTTGATCGGCCTGGACCTGGAGCAGGAAATCTGTGTCCTTGCCGAACGGAGCCAACCTGTTCAAGGCACGCTGAACGTGCGGGGAGCGGGGGTCCTTCGCCATGTGGGGGGCGGCGTCGTCCTGCTGGCCCTGACCCTGCTGCTGCGCCAACAAATCGTCGTCGCCGATCGTCCGAGCGATGGCCTCGGTGACTCCGCCCTCGGAGTCGGTGACCGCCCCAGCCCCGTTCTCGGCCCGCAAATTCAGAAGCAGAGCCTGCTTGTGGGCCCTGATGAGCAGCATTTTCATGTGGGAGCGCACCTTCGACCACTGCTTCAGCTCCCTGCCCTCGACCTCCACGGCGCCGACGAACGTGAAGTCGAGCCCGATACGCACGACGTTTATGATGTCCTTCTTCTTCCTCTTCCCCTCGTCCACGAACTGGAGGATCGAAGTAATGGCGCAGCAGAAATCGTGCAGAAAACGCTTCTCCTTCGCGTTGCCCTTGTCGTCGATGTACAGCAAGTCCAGCTGCTCCTCCTCGGGTACTGGTCCTGTCTTGGCCGACTTCGGGTTCGGTTCTCCATTGTCCGAGCGCGCCTTTGCCTGCTGCTTCGGCTTGCCCTTGGCCTTCGCCTTGGCTTTCGCATCCTTGTTTGCCTTGGTCCCAGCCTTGGCAGCGATCTTAGCCTTGTCGTAGAGGACGGACCCGCCAATCGGAAGCTTCAGCAACGCAACCGTCGAAAGAGGCTTCATGTTGTTCTCCGCGTTGAAAAGGCTGGCCTCGGAGTAGAACTCAAACTCTTCGGAAGAGGGGTCGAGCGGAACGACGAACTTCAACAGCTCGACCAGAACGATGTTCAACACGTAATCGTCTGAGGCATCGCGGAAACCCTCAATGAGCATCAAGCACTCGTAGAGCATCCTGATCATGCGAGCTGGTTCCAAACCCTTGTGCAAGAACTCGCACGCGCGCTCCATGAAGCCCTTCCATTCTCCGTACACGCCGATGCTCGCCATCTTGTTTTTGAATCCCTTAGCGTTCCTGCACTCGTCATAGTTGGCGCACTGCTTGTGCTTTTCGGAAACGCACTTCATCATCAACGCCTCATACCTGAGAGGCCCTTTCGTCGGACAGCCGCCCACCGTGATGTTCTGTGCTTGGCAATGGTTCCTCCAACCAGTGATTACGTTGTCCACGCCTTCGATCAGCTCAAGGAAAGATGTCATCGCGCCGCCGTGGAACTTATTGTGTGCATTCATCACCCAAATGAGCACGTCGGTGGGGGTGTCGCCCCTCAGCACAATGCAATTCTGGTATCCTGATTCAGCAGCCGCTACAACAAACTCGTTCTCAGGATCCGTCTCCACTGCAAGGAAATATCCCTCCATGAGCGTTGCCCCCGCCAACATCTGGAACTCGATGCTGTCCTTCGCGGCCCCCATGACGGCGATCGGGGCGCCCCTGCAACTCATCTGCAAGCCATTCTCGAGGACGCTCTTGCAGTACTCCTTGGCAACAGTGGCCTGTTGGCGTGGGTTGTGCTTGCTGCGAACGAGGCACCGATCCAGCTGCTCCTTGTTGACCATCTTCCTGCCGCTCTCGATCTTGATCACCGTCGCCTCGGCGTGGCCGGCCTTCTTCTTGAAAAAGGGCAGCGCCGTGCCTGCGAGAAGGGCGGGCACGGCAGGGTGAATCAGTGGATGGGTGGAAGAGCAGGGCAAAGGGTAGGAGGGATCAGCCCCGCCTCTCGAGATCTCGCACAGGGACATCACCTTCTGCCAGCGGCGGGAACCCTGCTCCCCAAAGCGGTCCTCGATGGTCCTGCCGTCGGTGAGCTCCTGGTAGTAGCTGGGGTCTGCGTCGGCGTGCTTGGCAGTAGCAGCGGCCGCGGCCGCCTCGAACGCCTCGTGGGTCTTGATCCCATCGGGCGCCTGCTCGCCTTCGACCATGTCATGCAACGCGCTGGTCGGCGTCTGCAGCTCCTTGCTGCCGCTGCTGCCGCTGGCGCCCTTGCGTGGTACTCCAACAAATACCCTCCCTCAGCGTTCCTATCCGTCCATTATCCCTCCTCACTTGTCGCCTCCCCCTTCTCCTCCTCACCGCATCCGCATCATCACTTCACTTCCCCCTCACCCGCATCATCTCTTCACCCTCCCCCTGTCCTCACCCTCCCCCGTAGGGCCCCTCCTTCTGTCGTCATCCTTTGCGCCCATCATAGCAACTTTTATGTTTTATGCGACGCCATCTCTCCCCCTCTTAGCACGCGGACCCCGCCTGGGCCGCAATTGAAACGCGTGGCGGTTGCCAGCGCACCGTTGTGATTATGTGTTCACAACGGAACCTGGGCTCATTCTGGGCGGCGCCCCCAACGCCCCCCGCCCCCCCCCCCCCCCCCCCCCCCCCGCCTCACCATCATCACTGCGGCCTACGCCGAGGCGGCTTCGCTCTCTGCCCGCGAGCGCGGGGCAGCAGCCCCACCCGCATCATCGGGGGGGCCAGGCGGCTCGGCGCGACTGGTTGCAGATGCGGGCGGCTTGTCAACCGCCGCGCTTGGCTCCAGCGCTGCGTCGTTCTCGAGGCGAGGGCGCTTAGACGGAGGAGGTGCCCCCGCGCGCTTGCGCGAAAGCGGCAGGTCGGTGCTCGCGCAAGTCTTGTCTTGCGGACTGTCGGCCGCAAGCGGCGGCGGCGGCGCGCGAGGCGGCGGGTTCTTGAGCGCGGGGCGCGGCGGCACGGCGGCGGCCGCAGCCGCGCGCGCGATCTCATCGAGCACGCGGCGCGCGCCCTGGAGCGGGCCCCGCGGCTCCATCGGCGCGCGGGCGCCGCCCTCTACTTGGGAACGGCCCCTGCGCACCAGCTGCGGCGAATGAAACATCAGCACCATCAACATCGCACCACCCTTACATAAGCATTATCGTCACCGTCATCTTATTTGGGTGCATCTGGGCCTTCGGACCTTCGGACATCCCTGGGATTCCTCTGCTGGCGAACGCCACGTCGGAAACCGAACGTGTTGTGTTTCGGTTGAAAACACATTGCGGTTGTTATTACAATGCTAGCATGCCGAGGCTTTGGAAGGACTTGTTATTCCCATTGCGTTCTTTCGCGGGGTAGGGGGGGGGGGGGGGAGGGGGGGGCGCGGCAAGGGTTAGGTAGTAGTTGTCCTGGGCCACGCGGGTTGGTCTAGATGCCCCTTGGAGCCACAGCCACACCCCCTACGCTATTTTAATGCACCAAGGTGACCGCGTCGAAACCGAAAACGCCAACCGCAATGTGTTTGCATTTGCAAAGCCCTCTCTCCTTGCCAGCCCCCCCCCCCCCCCCCGCCCCCCTGGCAGCGCTTCATCCCCTCCACGCCCTGCCGCCCAGCCAGGAGGCTCGCGCGATCGACTCTGAGGACGACGCAGAAGTCGCCACCCAGAGCTCGCCCGATGGGCGAACCCCCGCTGCTCTCTGGAGGGGGGGATGAGAGGGCGCGGAGATTGGGAGGTGAAGGCGAACTGTAGATCCCCTCCGACCTTGCTCGCCATCACGCGGGTGTATGTCGGTCCGTCGGAGCGGGCGAGTGCGACGCTGGCGTCGGCGCTCGCTTGAGAACAAGAGGCTGGCACGACGGCATACCAAGGAGATGCCTGGGATGGTAATGCTGGGGTTGAGCACGGATGGGGGACGGGGGGGGGGTGTAAACGGAGTCGGAAGGTCTCAGAGAACAGCAAGATCGCACCGTGTGCGCTATGCTTGCAAGCGCGCCCGCACTCAACAACACCGACGCACAACGCAACCCCCCCGTGACTGATAGCAGAAGGAGGTGCAGTCGCTATTTCACCTGAGCCGATGACAGGAACTGCGTGAACTTAACCTAGGCAGCCTAGGTTAAGTTCACGCAGTTCCTAGGCTGGCGCGGCAACGCCAGAGCCTAGCCAACCCGATCTGGTTGGTGAATTGTGGGTTGCGCGTTGCGTGCATGTTGTGCCATATGGAAACCTTGACTCCACGCGGTGTGGGCTGGCATGTGTATGCGCGTGCTAGCACGACAGCAAGTCGAATGTCCTAATCACTCGGGCTGGAGGAATGCTCGGCTGCAGATATTATCTCTGATAGCATCAAGCAGGCCTTCATATATCATATCTGAACGCACGTCACTATCCCAGAGCATCTCTGATTACGTGAGTGCATCAAGACATGATATCTGAAGGCCTGCTATTGCAATCGGAGTGATAATAATTTCTGTGCACTCGTTACAGAGCAATATACTGCATGCTCTGCGATTCTACAGATGTTTACCAGGGCCCGAGAATAAAAACAACACCCTTTGAACTGAGCAATCACGAACGCTATTATGTCTGACAGCCGTGATCCAGACGCTGGGAATGATATTCGTGCCCGCTTGAACTTGCTACCAAAGTGCAAATGGCATTTAAATTGTCAACCAGATATCGATCTAGGTTGCGGCCGATCGCTTCCAGTCATAGAGTTTGCTAGTAATTGCTTTGAAAGATGGGCAACATGTAAGGCTTGCTTCAAGCCAGATCAAAACACTGATATCAAACACGGTCAGTCTCGCGATGGTCACACGCCTACTTCCGTCAGTGAGAGCAGCGATGCAAAAGCAGATTGTGATGAAGGTTGTGCACGTGAAAAGCGAGATGATGAGCTATGCGAGCTGAGCGATATCAAGGATGACACACTGCCGAGCACCTTCGATGCTGTCTGTCAACCCAGTGGCGGCGAGGCCCACGAATGTGTCGGCACGGACGGTGGGCGCAGTTGCGACGCCACGCTCTCAACGTCACCCCCTTGGCAGCCTGGCGATCTAGAGAGCGCCGACGTCGGCCCCGCAGGGGCCGATGAAGAGACGAATGCGGTTACTCAGGGTGGCGCGCACACGCGCATCATGCAGCCGCTCGCCAAGGGGGTGCGCGTCATGCCCACCACTACCCCGATTCCTGAGGCATCTAAGGAGAATGGTAGCCTTTCGCAGAGTAAGTCGCATCTGAGGCCCGCTTCTCTGCCACCACATATACGCCGTTCGAGATGTTCTATCAATGCAAGGTATCGTGTCCCACAGCTACGCTTCAGAGATCGTATCTGAACCCACAGCTACGCTTCAGAGATCATCTCTGAGGGGCTGATGGGGTTCAGAGATCATCTCTGAGACAACGCCGTGATTCAGAGATCATCTCTGAGAGGCCGCTAGGTTTCAGAGCTCGTCTCTGACACAGTGGGCTGGCGATCGTAGCTCGTCTCTGGCACTGGCACATAGACCACTGTCAGAGATCATCTCTGAAATGCAGGGTCATATAAGAGACCATCTTTGATGTCATGACGTTGTCTCAGAGACCATCTCTGAGCGTCGATGACCATCAGTGATCATCTCTGGATATGACCTGCCATCAGAGCTCATCTCTGACATGTGTGTTGGATTCAGAGACCGTCTCTGGGGACTCCATGGGGTTCAGAGATCATCTCTGACACCGACGTGCGTTTTCAGAGTCAGTCTCTGAACGCGAAGCCGGTGTCAGAGATCATCTCTGAATCCAATGGCACACATCACATACTATCTCTGAAGTCGTGTACACATTCAGAGCTCATCTCTGAACTCGCAAAAACAGGGCACGTCATGGATCAGTGTCACATTAACGGTTCAGAGTTCATCTCTGAGACGCATGGTGGATATCAGAGATCATCTCTGAACGCGCGATGTCATGCCATGTATTGGCAATGACAGGAGATGTCCCGTTCGGAGATCATCTCTGAATTCCATCCATGCATGTTCGGAGATCATATCTGATGATACGTCAAGCGGAACATATCTGATGCACGACCACCGCTTCAGAGATGATCTCTGACGCCTATGATGCACGATCAGAGACTATCTCTGAATAACATCAAATTCATGTGATATCATCTCTGACGCAATGTGTATCGTCGTTCAGAAATGTACCGCCTGTATCTCTGACTGTCTGACTGATTCTCGTCGGCGCAGTCGCTGCACGTCAACCGCCGTCGCCTCGTCGTCGCCGGCCCGACGCCAGGCTTTAGACCAGCTGTCTTCCACGCAGACATCTGGAGGACCGCCCACCCGAACTTCGATGCGCTAGCAGCGACGACAACGCTTGGCGATGCATCCTGCCTCTCCCTCCTGCACCTGTGAAAGAGGACCCCTCACCTCATCGGGGGAAATCTAATCCAAAAAGAGGGCGTCAATATTTTTGAAAATATTGACGCCTGGTTTTGGGCCTGTTCTCGGCCTGTTCGCGGCCCTGCGAGAGAGGGCGCCTCGCCCCATCGGGGGAAATCTAAGCCAAAAAGAGGGCGTCAATACCTTTGAAAATATTGACGCCTGGCTTTGGGCCTGTTCTCGGCCTGTTCGCGGCCCCGTGAGAGAGGGCCCCTCGCCCCATCGGGAAGAAATCTAAGCCAAAAAGAGGGCGTCAATTTTTTGAAAATATTGACGCCTGGTTTGGGGCCTGTTCTCGGCCTGTTCGCGGCCCTGCAAGAGAGAGGGCGCCTCGCCCCATCGGGGGGAAATCCAAGCCAAAAAGAAGGCGTCAATATTTTTGAAAATATTGACGCCTGGTTCTGGGCATGTTCTCGGCCTGCGCGCGGCCCTGCGAGAGAGGGCGCCTCACCCCTATCGGGGGGAAATCTAAGCCAAAAAGAGGGCGTCAATACCTTTGAAAATATTGACGCCTGGTTTTGGGCATGTTCTCGGCCTGTTCGCGGCCCCGTGAGAGAGGGCGCCTCACCCCTCGTGAGGAACTCTAAGCCAAAATGAATGCGTCAATATTTTCGAAAATATTGACGCCTGGTTTCGGGCACGTTCTCGGCCTGTTCGCGGCCCTGCGAGGGAGGGCACGCCACCCCATCGGGAGGAAATAAGCCAAAAAGAGGGCGTCAATATTTTTGAAAATATTGACGCCTGGTTTTGGGCCTGTTCTCGGCCTGCGCGCGGCTCTGTGAGAGAGGGCGCCTCACCCCTCGGGGGGAAATCTAAGCCAAAAAGAGGGCGTCAATATGTTTGAAAATATTGACGCCTGGCTGTGGGCCTGTTCTCGGCCGGCGCGCGGCCCTGTGAGAGAGGGCCCGTCGCCCCTCGGGAGGAAATATAAGCCAAAAAGAGGGCGACATTTTTTTTGAAAATATTGACGCCTGGTTGCGGGCCCGTTCTCGGCCTGCTCGCGGCCCTGCGAGAGAGGGCGAGGAAAGCCCAGACCAAGGGGCCAGGGACATCCGATAAGTTAGCGGCCCTTGGAATTAACTCGGGCGCGGTGGGAAGGATATGTAAACCACAGGGCGGAACAAGACAAATGATCATTGGGTCAACGACGGAACGGGGCTGCGAGATGACGCGGAGGAGGAGAGAAGGAGGCGAGGTCGCGATGAACTGCACTGCCCTGGGTGATATCACGATATCACCGCGCCTGCGCGCCAACACGACGCGCGCCGAGCGCGCTCTGGTCATGCCCCTGACCACTCACACTCGCACGCAGCACACAATCCACTGTACGACTTGCCGCCGAGGACGTCTGGAATCGGCGGCAGCGGACCATCGTACCCGATGGGGGTACCCCGAACCTTGACTGCACAAGAAACGTGCAAATCGAGCATGCAAAATGCACACCTGTGCGTTCGCCCTGCCTCCCCGCAGACGCTGCACGCGTGTCCCTGAATTCCATCGGAGGTTCCGCCCGATGCCCTCCTGAAATCTCCCAAGCGAGAGTACAGCCGCGACAATCGCACGACAGAATGAGACACTGGCAGCCGATCAACTTTCAACTTAAACAGGCGCACGCCTACATCAAACATAATTATGTGACAGCCAACATACTCAACATCCTTTACACCATTCGGGTACCACGAAGCAGGCTCCCATATGGGTTTGAGCGTCTTCTGATCCATCCTGATGCGAGCGCCGACTCGCCTGGAAAAATCAAGCCATCTGACGAGAAACACTTCATTCTCAAACAGCACAAGTGATAATTGATCAACGACTACATCTGCTGCAGGAGGGGGCGCGCGAACAAGGCGCAACGCAGCGAGCGACTGCAGGAAAGCTTCCTGCCAAGCGGAAGCTGCCTTCTCCAGGACTGCGTCGGCCCCCCCCCCCAGCGCCGCAGCCGCAGGAGCCGCGGGGGCCTCGCCGTCGTCGGCGGCGCCCGCCGCGACCAACTTCAAGGCGACTCCTGGGCCGCTCGCGCGGTCTTTCCGAAGCCGCCGCAGCTGCCGCCGACTGCCGTCGCCGCCGCTGTCGTCGCCACTTGACTGGGCGTCGTCGCCGTCGTCGCCGCCGCGCTTGCTTGCCGCCATCGCCGCCGCCCGCCGTCGTCGCGCGCCGCCGCAGCTTGCCCTCCCGCTCCTCCTAACCCCTCCTACCCCCATACTACCCTCTGTCCTGCTGTCCTGCGTCGGATCCTGTTCTCCCCCAGCCCAGGGCGCCCAACCTCTCGCCGCCCTCAACTCCCCTACATCATGTCACTCACCCTTGCCCGCGGCAAGTCCTACGTCACGTTCGTCGGATTCGTGGCCCTCGGCGGGGCCCCCGGCCTCGGCGCCGAAGATCTTGGCGAAAACGGAATCGATGTCATCGTCCGTCACAGCCCGCCGCGCCCGCTGCGCCGCGCCGATGGATTCCTTCTCCGCCGCGACCCGCTCGGCCTCGCGGCGGCAGGGGGGGTCAAACGGACGGGGGAGCGAGAGAGAGAGAGAGAGAGAGAGAGAGAGAGAGAGAGAGAGAGCGAGGGAGCGAGAGAGAGACAGAGAGAGAGAGAGAGAGAGAGAAAGAGAGCGAGGGAGCGAGAGAGAGAGAGAGAGAGAGCGAGAGAGAGAGAGAGAGAGAGAAATAGAGAGACACAGAGAGAGAGGGGGGAGGGACAGCGAGAGAGAGAGAGAGAGAGAGAGAGAGAGAGAGAGACGAGGCGAGACGGGACGAGACGAGACGAGACGAGACGAGACGAGGCGAGGCGAGACGAGACGAGACGAGACGAGAGAGCGAGAGAGAGGGAGGGAGTGCGAGGGGCGGCACAAGAAGGAACCACAGCGAAGGAAGAAATAACATATGGAGGAGCACTACGACTACACGACGGGCAACGAGAGGATATAAGGGCGATGGAACAGACCGAAGAGAGAATATGCACAAGAGAGAAGAAACGATATAACAAAGATGTCAACGAAAACGAGAGGGCGCGATACATGATGCGAGCTCGAAGGCAGAGAGAAAGCGGCTGGTGTTCCCACGACCAGGAGCAGCGATAGACCACGCAAGAGCAGAACAGAAGCACCAGGCATCGCGCTCCACGCGCAGCATAGCAAAATGCACATGCGAAGGCCCAAGCTGCGGTGATGGCACCGCGCGCACGGTGATCATACATTATTCTGAGACATTGCGCGAATGTGCCCTGGACGTCTCTGAGACGCCTAGCTTAATCTGGTCGGAGGGCGCGGGCGCGTCGAGCAATGCTGGAATAATGCGTCGGGGATCTTAATTCGCAGAAGCCTAGAGCAGGATAAGGGAGATGAGCAGGTATGATGAGGAAGGTGGCAACTTAGCAAACAAAGACATGCATTGCGAAGGCCTCGGTGATGCCGAGCTCACCGCCCACGACGTCGTCGTCGTTCTTGTCCTCGCCGCCGTCGCGCTCGATCTCGTCCATGAGCTCCTCCATCGCCATCTCCAAGTCGTCGTCGCTGCCCTCTCCGCCCAGGTTGACGTCGCCGTCGCTGTCGGCGCCGTCAGCACCGCCAGCGGCAGCGGGAGCAGGTCCGACAGGGCGGTCAGGCTCGCCATCAAGGATCGCCAGCGCTGCTTTTTTCGATGCCTTGCCACTGGGCTTCCTGATCACAGGGAGCTTCTCCGACATGAGGCCGACGAGGTTGGTGGCGTCCGACGGGGCGGCCCCGGCTGTCCACGGGCACCAGCTCAAGGCAGGCATC
>CAUYUJ010008613.1:399354-500576 GCA_963575745.1 Prorocentrum cordatum | reverse complement strand
GCGCGACAAGCAGCCGGACCCCGACCCCCCACCGGGAGCGCTTCCGCGGCCTCGCCAGCACCGCCCTCACCTTCACCGGCATTATCCCGCTGAACTTCGGGTGCGTCCTCGGCCCCACTTTCGGCATCGTTCTCGGCATCGTCGACGCGGTCCTGCGCACCATCGGCACGGGCACAAGGAGCGTCGTCAACAACATCGTCGACTCCACCAGCACGGCGGGTCCAGCCCACCCTAAAAGGGCCGTCAAGGTCGGCAGCATGATCTTTGGCGCCATCAGCACCGCCTGCGGCTCCAAGGGCACGGCGGGGCTGGCCCGCCCCAAACGTGCCACCATTTTCGCCGCCGTCATGCTTGTCGTCGCATCGACCCCAGCATCGACACCAGCACTGCCGACCGCATTGACGCCAGCCCCGACGAGCCCACCGTCATCACCAGCCCTGTCCCCTCGCCCGTGCCCGCCAGCGAGGGTGCAGTCTTCAGGCGCACCTTCGGCTGCTGGGGCCGCCATGCCACGATATGTCATGTCCTCGGCACCTGCATTGATGAGCCTTTCAACCTCCTCTGTCCTGACGCCTCGCCCAGGGCCGCTGGCGAGGGTGCAGTCTTCAGGCGCACCTGACGTCAGTGGGGCTGCCCTGCCATGCCATGACCCGTCCGCCTTGTCGACGTCAGCGCCCGTGCCAATGCCCGCGTCGACGTCAATATTGACGCCAGCATCGTCCTCGGCAGCACCCACGCCCACGTCCATGACGGACCACACCCCAGCACCGCAGACAGCACCGAAGCCAACTCTAACGACGGCACTGCAGTCAGCCGCGACGCCAGCGGGGTGCACAGATTCGACACCATCCCCGCCCCCTCCCTCGCCCAGCCCCGCTAGAGGAGGAGGAGACGACGACGACGACCACGACGACCATGACGACGCTGCACCGACGCCGGCTCCGATGTCAGCATCGACGCTCGCATCGACGGCAGCAATGACCACAGCTTCGCCGACTCCGACGGCAGCATCAACGGCAGCGATGACGGCTCCGACGGCAGCACTGTTAGCATCGTTAGCAGAGACGGCAGCTACGATGGCAGCATCGTTAGCACCGCCGGCTCCGACGTCAGTATCGTTAGCATCGTCGGCTCCGACGGCCGCCTCGACGGCAGCGACGACGGCTCCGCCCGCAGTTTCACAGACTCCGACGGCGGCATCGATAGCATCGCCGGCTCCGACGGTAGCATCGACGGCAGCGATGCCACCACTGCCAGCGGCGGCTCCGACGTTAGCATCGACGGCAGCGACGCCAGTACTGCCAGCGACAGCCCCGACGGCCGCAAGAGACGCCAGCACCAAAACCAGCCACTCTTGCGCTCCTTGTACGGCCACTCGCTCGGCGGCGCCTTCAGGCCCGCCGAAGCCTGGTGACCTACAGACCTCTCCTCGGCATCATCGTCTCTCAGAGCTGCAGCCAGCTTCGACGCCAGCTCCGACGTCCGAATCGAGGCCAGCACCGATGCCAGCCCCTACGACAGCACCACCAGCGTCAACATCCACGCCTGCGCCTACGTCGGAACCTACGCCAGAGTTGCAGGCCGCATCGACGCCAGCTCCGGCGTCTCCATCGAGACCAGCACCGATGACAGCTCCTACGCCAGCACCGCCAGCGTCAGCACTTACGCCTGCGCCTACGCCCGTACCCACGCCTGAGTTGCAGCCAGCGTCGACGCCAGCTCCGACGTCTGCATCGAGGCCAGCACCGACGACAGCTCCTGCGACAGCACCGCCAGCGGCACCACCCACTATTTATCCCAACCCGCCGACGACCCTGGGTGTCCCTAGGCCAGCACCGCCGACCACCGCATCGATTGAGGCGCCCACGTCCACATCAACGTCAGCACCGACGGCCGCATCGAGGCCAGCCTCGATGAGTCCTCAGCCAGTCATTGCTCTGACGCCTCGTCCAGCGCCGCGGGCGGGAGTGCAGCCTTCAGGCGCACTCTCCGCTAGTGGGACCGCCATGTCATGTCATGACACGTCTGCCTCGTCGATTTCATCGTCTGCGGCACAGTCTGCATCGACGACAACATCGACGACACCATCGGTACAGTCTGCTCAAGGCTGGCTCAAGGCCTGGTGGGGCGGGCGGGCCACTCAGGCCGAGTGGGGCTGTACCCGCTTAAATTCCCGATCGCACCTGTACCCCCTTAAATTCCCGATCCCTCCACAGTCGTCGACGCCACCGCGGACGGCAGCTGGGACGTCCACATCGGCAGCGACAGCTTTCGGGCGACCGCCTTCGACGTCAGCAGTGGCAGACTCGCCGGCGGCGGCACCAATGTTGGCACCCACGTCGGCATCTACGGCAGCACCCCAAACGGCCTCCACAGCGGTATCCACGACAGCACCCATGACTGCATCCACGGCGGCATACACGGCCGTGGCTCCCGCGCTCACGTCCGCACCGACGCCAGCATTGACGACAGGGTCGGCCTCAGTATCGTCGGCACCGACGGCAGCATCGACGACGAGATCGACGCCGTCAGGCACACCCACGGCTATTGGGACCGCCATGCCACGCCGTATCATGTCCGCCACGTCGACACCTACGCCTGCGCCACGGCCCGCATCGACCCCAACAGCGACGTCAGCACCGACGACCGCATCGACGCCTGCCTCGACGAGCCCTCGGCCATCCACTGTCCTGACGCCTCGCCAGGGCCGCTGGCGCGGGTGCCGTCTTCAGGCGCACCCTACGCTAGTGGGACCGCCATGTCATGTCATGACACGTCTGCCTCGTCGATTTCATCGTCTGCGGCACAGTCTGCATCGACGACAACATCGACGACAGCATCGGTACAGTCTGCTCAAGGCTGGCCCAAGGCCTGGTGGGGCGGGCGGGCCACTCAGTCCGAGTGGGGCTGTGCCCGCTTAAATTCCCGATCGCACCTGTACCCCCTTCAATTCCCGATCCCTCCACAGTCATCGACGACAGCACGGACGGCAGCTGTGACGGCCGCATCGGAAGTGCCAGTTTTCGGGCGGCCGCCGACGGCGGCAGCCATGTCAGACTCGCCGGCAGCATCGTCTACGGTAACATGTGTATTACTGAACGTATCAGAGCAAATAGGTGGGACAAAATGCGTTGTACTTTTCAAGAGCGTGTCAGGGCAGTGCTGTGCACAGTACCCCATGGGCACCCACTGCGACACCCCGTGGGGCAACAACTACAGACCAGCGAAAACAGCCTCACAAGTAACACCTACGCCCACGACTACGGCGCCACCAACACCAGACCCGCACGCAGCTCCGACACCAGCGACTGCGCCGGCCCCGAGTGCAGCCGAGGCGGCAGCACCAATGACAGCAGCTCCGACGCCAGCATCGGCAGTGTCAGCATCCACGCCTGCCCCCTGGACGGCGACGTCAGAACCGAAGGCAGCACCGACGTCCCTGTCGACGCCCGCACCGACGCCAGCACTGACGACAGCTCTGACACCAGCACCTCCAGCGCCAGCGGCCGCCCCCACCACGCCGGCACCAAAGCCAGAGTCACAGGCAGCAGCGACGTCAGACCCGACACCCACCCCGACGTCAACAGTGAGGCCAGCACCGACGACAGCTCCGACGCCAGCACCGCCAGCGTCACCACCCACGCCCGCGCCTACGCCGTCACCCACGCCAGAGTTGCAGCCAGCATCTACGCCAACTCCGCCGTCTGCATCGACGCTCGCATCCATGGCAACATCGTCCATAGTTTCGACACCAGCACTGCCAGCGGCAGCGCCCACGCCCACGCCTACGTGGGCACCAACGTTGACACCAGCACCAACGCCGGCACCGCCGACGACAACTCTCACGCCAACCCTGCCAGATTCAGCACGCCCTGTGTCGTCCGCGGCGGCACCAAAGGTGGCACCCACGTCGGCCTACACGGCAGCGCTCGTGGAGCGTGTGTGGTTGGAGGTCATCGAGTGGTACAACGTGGTGTCACCGTCCACGTGGGCCACCCTGTGCGCCACGTACGTCATGTACTACTTCTTCATCGGCTTCCGCGACGAGTGGCGGCGACGGAGCGCAGCTACAGCGCGGCGGCGACGCCGACAGCGCGACCGCAGACGCCCCCTAGGCCACCAGACGGCCGCCCAGGGCCGCCCTGGCATCAGCCCCCACACTGCCTCGAGCCCCGTGCCGACCCCCCTGCCAAAACCTGGTAGCACGCCAGCGGGGGCGGCTTCAGCCCCCCCGCATGGCACCACGCCTGCCATTCCTGTCATCGGCCCCCACACTGCCTCAAGCCTCGAGTCGACCCCCCCGCCAAAACCTGGTAGCACGCCAGCGGGGGCGGCTTCAGCCCCCCCGCATGGCACCACGCCTGCCATTCCTGTCATCGGTCCCCACGCTGCCTCGAGCCCTGGGGTGACCTCCCCGCCACAACCTGGTAGCACGGCAGCGGGGCCAGCCTCGGCCGTCTCGCATGCTCACACGCCTGCCCTGGGTCCTGGCTCCCTCGCAACCTCGCGTGTTAGCACCAGCACTGCCAGCACTAGCACTGTGACTGTACGGGAGCACTTCGAGCGCTTCCTCGGACCGCAACCAGCCACCATCGGTCACCTCCGAGCCGTAAACTGCCGTTTGGCCGCTTGGATCCCACCACGGCTCCACGCGGGCACAGCGGTCATCGTCCAGGGTCAAGTCCACAACCCCATCAACGGCCTCCGAGGTATCGTACGGGGGCAGTCCAGCGAGCACCCCGGCCACTGGACCGTCACGCTGTCGTCTGGGGACACCGCCCACCTGAGCTGCTCCAGTCTGACCGTCCCTGCACCTGCGCTCCGCGCCGAGATGCCGTCCCCCAGTACGGGCGCACAGACCAAGGCCCAAACTCAGGGACCCCAGCCCGGCCCAGCAGTGGACCCACGCCACCGTACCTCAGCAGCACAGCGCCCTGACGTCACGGCAGCAGTACCCTGCAGGCCACCTGCGCTGACCGTCCCACCAGGCAGCCGCGCCCAGACTGAACGCACAGCTGACTGTGAAGTCGGACTCCGAGACTCACGCGACGACGGTGCCGACGACCACGACCTCCACCACGACCTCGGGGTGCAAGCGCCCGTGGGCTTTTGGGGCCCGATCGGGTACACAGCCGACGGCCCCAGCTACGGCCCCCCTACGGCCGGCCCCTCTGCGGCAAAGCCCGTGAGCAGCAGCGTCGCCGCTGGGAGGCAGGACGCCGACCCTAGCGGCCGAAATTTCCAGGGTGCGGACACGCTGCGAGAGTTCGCGGAGATTCTGTCGCACCTGAAGGAGCAGGACCTGCTCCAACGACTGGAGGCTGAGGAGCGCTCCGACAGGAGGAGGCTGAGGAGGCTGAGGGCCAAACGCAAGGCCGCAGCAGCCGCCGAGGGGGGTGGCGGGGGCGCCGCGCAGGCCCAGGAGGAGCCACCCTACCAGGATGCTCCGGCTCCTGCGCTCCGCCGGGCCAAGCGGATCCTCTTGTCATGGGTGTTGGCCGCGTACCTGCCGCCTCTTGTGGCGGCCCCCGACCGCCGCCCCGCTAGGCGCACCCACTGGTTCCGCGAAGCTGGACCACAGTACGACGGACCGAGAAAGGCCGACGCGCAGCCGACTGCCCACCGATGCATCGAGCTCCGCCTATGGAGTCTGAGAGCTCCTGGCCCCCGCCCGACTCTGGCCCGCAGTTCGGACATGCTCCTAACCTGCGTGGACGCGGCCCTCGGCCTCCCGCACGGCCGCACAGCAGGCCTCATCCACCGCGCCACTCTCAAGCGTCTGCGCACTGATACTGTTTTCCTTCTTCAGTTTCTTACGTGGTCCGACGCTTTTGAAGAACGCTGGGGCTTCTCATTCATTTTGCCCTCATCCTGACCTGCGCGTTACGGCCACTGCCGTCCTTGCTCACTCGGGCGCTGTTCCCTGGTGTGCCGTGCCTGCTGGCGGGGGAGGCGGCTTCAGCCCCGCCCCACGCACCCGTGCCATCACGCCATGTCATGTTCGCCATGCCGTTGCGGGTGCATCCGCCGTGAGGGCCTCCTCTGCACCCTTGCACTGTCTTTGCCTGTGCGCATGGCGGGCCATTCGGCTCCCAGCACGTGCACCTTTTCCTCGGCGCGTCTGGCGCCCCTCTGCCGTCCGCCGCCTGGCCGCGGACTCTGTCACCCTCGAGGTCCGCCAATGGGGGCTAAAGGTTAGCTGGCAGCGGCTGGTGCCGCTGTGCTGTCGGCTAGCTTTTGCCGCTCCTGTTGGGGTTCTCGGCCTGTGCGCACTGTGCTGGGCCATACGGCTCCCAGCTGGTGCACCTTTTCTTTTTTCGCCAGCCCGTGCGCCCGCGAGGCACCGCGCCCACGGGGCCTGGGCGCGGGGGCGGGGGGTGCCCCGTCTCTGCGCGCCGCGCAGCGGCCAAGCGCCCAACCGGCGGTCCGCCAAGCCGCCTTAGCCACGTTCTTCACGTCGCCACTTACGTTGGGGCCTTCTTCTTCACGCGGTCTGACAGGTGAGATCTTCACGGTCTGTCCGCCGTCTTTTACTTCAGACGCATTGCGCCGGGGGAGGGGGCCTGTCGCCCGCCCTCGTATCTTAAGGCTGCACCGCCGCTAATAGTGTTTTGCGAGTTGTCGCACTGCAGTGCGCCTCGCGGACGGACCCTGGTCCGCCTACTTGTCCGCTCTCTCTCTCTCTCTCTCTCTCTCTCTCTCTCTCTCTCTCTCTCTCTCTCTCTCCTCTCTCTCTCTCTTCTCTCGCTCTCTCTCTCTCTCTCTCTCTCTCTCTCTCTCTCTCTCTCTCTCTCTCTCTCTCTCTCTCTCTCTCTCTCTCTCTCTCTCTCTCTCTCTCTCTCTCTCTCTCTCTCTCTCTCTCTCTCTCTCTCTCTCTCTCTCTCTCTCTCTCTCTCTCTCTCTCTCTCTCTCTCTCTCTCTCTCGTCACGGGCTCGTGAGATCAGCCAGGGTGGCTCCCCCTTGGGGCTCCCAAATGATGCCCCTGGCAGCGTTTTGCGACCATGAGGCTCTCAAGAGATACATGTTGGGGACGCCAAACGGCAATTCTAGCTGAGGCGTCCCACCAAAATCGGCGCGAACGGGCTCGTGAGATCAGCCAGGGTGGCTCCCCCTTGGGGCTCCCAAATGATGCCCCTGGCAGCGTTTTGTGACCATGAGGCTCTCAAGAGATACATGTTGGGGGCGCCAAACGGCAATTCTAGCTGAGACGTCCCACCAAAATCGGCGCGAACGGGCTCGTGAGATCAGCCAGGGTGGCTCCCCCTTGGGGCTCCCAAATGATGCCCCTGGCAGCGTTTTGCGACCATGAGGCTCTCAAGAGATACATGTTGGGGGCGCCAAACGGCAATTCTAGCTGAGACGTCCCACCAAAATCGGCGCGAACGGGCTCGTGAGATCAGCCAGGGTGGCTCCCCCTTGGGGCTCCCAAATGATGCCCCTGGCAGCGTTTTGTGACCATGAGGCTCTCAAGAGATACATGTTGGGGCGCCAAACGGCAATTCTAGCTGAGACGTCCCACCAAAATCGGCGCGAACGGGCTCGTGAGATCAGCCAGGGTGGCTCCCCCTTGGGGCTCCCAAATGATGCCCCTGGCAGCGTTTTGTGACCATGAGGCTCTCAAGAGATACATGTTGGGGGCGCCAAACGGCAATTCTAGCTGAGCGTCCCACCAAAATCGGCGCGAACGGGCTCGTGAGATCAGCCAGGGTGGCTCCCCCTTGGGGCTCCCAAATGATGCCCCTGGCAGCGTTTTGTGACCATGAGGCTCTCAAGAGATACATGTTGGGGGCGCCAAACGGCAATTCTAGCTGAGACGTCCCACCAAAATCGGCGCGAACGGGCTCGTGAGATCAGCCAGGGTGGCTCCCCCTTGGGGCTCCCAAGTGATGCCCCTGGCAGCGTTTTGTGATCATGAGAGAGTGTGAGTGTGAGCTTAACTTATCTTATCTTATCTTGAAATCTCTTCTTATCATATCTTGTGCTATCTTATCTTATCTTGTAGTATATTATCTTGTCTTGTCTTATCTGGTGATTATCATTGGGAGGAGGGAGGCGCGAGCGGGAGGAAGAAGGAGGAGGAGGAGTGGGAGGCGTCAGAGTAATAACAAGAACCCCAATCCTTAGGATATGGGGAATAATACTCCAAGGTAGGGAGCCCAGAACACGAAGAGCCCACGACCCCCCCTCCAAAACTTGAGCTGTTCCTAGTCCTCGTGCCGGCTGCAGGGCAGACTCGGGCCTCACGGCCGAAACCACCCCCGCGATGGCACGAGCGTCTCCAGCGGACACCTGCGGCTATCATTTCCCTGCCCAGCGCCTCGCCGTGCGCCACGAAGCGCAAGGCCCGTGGGCGGCCCGTGCATGCCGGAGAGATCACGCCCCCCCTTCTGTCCGCCTGGCGGGACGGCGCACATCGCGCACGAGTGCCACGCGGCCTCGCCAACAAGTGCCTGGCCCGCTCGGGCTGGCAGACCCAGAGAGGAAGGGGGAGGTCTGGGGGAGGAGGGGGAGGGGGAGAAGAGGGGGAGGCGGAGGTACCCTGCTTCGGCCCCGCTGCGAGACTTGGAGCGCTGCCAGCCGCCTCCTCGCGGCAGACGTTTTTCAAACCCCCTCTGTTGGACAGCGCCACACTGGGGACTGCCAACAGAACCCGCGGGAGTGGCAACCCGTCCTTCTTGGCTCGCGAGTGTTGCAGACTGTATCCGACGCAGCCTTCGCATGTGCTGCCGCAGGCTGGTTCTTTGTGATAGGGCATCCTAGCAATTAAGCATGACTTCTCGTTCTTGCATCCGGTGTGGGGCTTGCCAGAGATATGCGCTGTCCTCGGATTTGCTGGAGAGGGTCTGTGCAGGTCGTCGGGTGCGCGCCACATAGGTCAGCGCATCAGCGCATGTGTGGCGCCATCCTCGAAGCCAACAACGCTGCATACGATTAGTGCTGAGCCCGTTCACACAAAAGGTAAATGTATCCACCGCTCTCGTGCAAGTTTGTTGCTGACGGGCATCCAAAATAATGGTCGATCCCTTATCTCAGCGGCTAAAGCCAACCAACTAAATTGTGCCAATCGCCGGTGCATGCTATGGCGGCTAATGTGTACAGGTGTCAGCTTGGCAAGGCTCCTGATTACCCAGCTGTGTCAAATGTGTCAAATGATCCGCCTATTTTCTCGATGACGCTTGACCACTGCGCCGCGCCAGTGGAATCATTTCGCTCCCGATGCGGCGTGTTGAACGGTGATTGCATGCACTCCTAACGACCCGTGGCCCCTGTCAGTATTTAAAGGGCAGGAGGATCATCATGGAAGGACGAGGGAGATGTGCAACGAAGAGGAGGGTGCAGGAAGCGGCGGCACTGCCGCCCAGGGGTGGATGCCGACGGGCTGGGAGGGCTGGTGGGGAGGAGAAAAAAGATTGGACATCCCAACGGGACCCCAAAACCACACATGAACACGCCGCCGGCACCAGGGAGCACCTAACCAACCGTGGTCAACGTCTTGCCATACTGATATTCCTCCAAAATACGAAATTTCTTTTGGATCCACTTGCTGTGTTCGGGGGAATCGGTCAACGAACCGAACCCGCTCAATATCCGTAGAGTACAAGCGAGAATGAGGACTTCCTCCTAGCGCTGTCGATACCCAAGCGGATGAAACGATATATGTGGAGAGGAGATGCGATTGCGCCGCAGAGCCTTCTTGGGCGGCTGGAGAGGACTCCACAAACGTCCCCCGCGGTCTTAGCTTGCAAGGTGGCTCCCTGGCGCGACCCCTGAAACAAACTACCCTGCGACCCCTCGGGGTCTGCATCTGGCTACTACACCCGAGCGTTCCTGCCCCTCCCTGTAGCAATATTCAAAGGATGGTTCGACATTGGGCCACCGAGTCGTACGCGTCTTCCCGCGGCAACCCTTTGGTGCGCCCACCGTGGCATACTACAAACATGCAGCATCGGCATGTGTGAAACAGGCGAAGAAGATGTCCCACGGGCAGCGGAAAACTCGGCCTTCTCCCCGCTCGGGCCAAGACGAGACCTTCTTCCTGGGGCCCTGCGCAAGCGGCGAGCTCCTTCGGCAACAACGCGTCCCCGTCCGCTGGCAAAGGGCCTGGCGGCCCCAAGAGGAGGACGAGGAGGAGGAGGACGAGCATGGCAATGGCTAACTGCCTCACTGCTGAAAGCTTGCTTGCCACCGTGTCAGGGCGGACTCTCGCGCAGCTTCCCCTCGCCTGCACGCGCGACACGAATATGAATTCGACAACGGTTTCACGGTTTACAAACACACATGCACACACTCACACACAAACACACACACATACACACCCGTGCATAACAACGCGTACAACCATCGCGCGCGCTTCGCGCGCACTCAAGTTCTAGCTAGGGTCATGATCATTGTCATCATTGTCATCCTCATCCCCGTCATCTTCATCGTCATCGTCATGGTCATGATCACCTTCACGATCACCATCACAACAATCATCATGATCACCATTACCATCAACATCGTGATCACCATCGCCATGATCGCCATTGTACTTTTCAACATCATCATCCGCATCATCAACATCTTGTTGGTCGTCGTCGGCGTCGTCGTCGGCATAGTCATCGTCATCGTCATCAGCGTCATCGCCGTCATCATCCCTTGTCCACTGCAGTCCCCTTACCCTCCTCCTCTTCCCGTTCTCCCTCTTCCCATCATCTTATACATTATACACATCAATTTCCTCGTCGGCGTCTCTCCCTGAAAGGGATCCCTGCTCCTTCACCTTCTCCTCCTCCTCTTCCTCCTCCTTCTCCTCCTCCTCCCTGTCTTCCCCGCTCTTCGGTGTACCCTCTTCATCCTGCGCTCCCCTTCCCTCCTCGTCCTCGGCATCCCCCCCGAGCCAGATAATCAGATAACAAGATGATCTTACAAGAACAATATCCCTCCTCCTCTTCCCCCTCTCCGTCCTCCTGATCTTCCTCCTCCTCCTCCTCCTGCTCCTCCTCCTCCTCCTCCTCCTCCTCCTCCTGCTGAGCTCGGCCTGAGGCGCCACAAAGTCTATGACGCTTCAGGCCTCCTCCTCCTCCTCTCCCACCTCCTCCTGCTCTTCCTCCTCCTCCTGCTCCTCCTGCTCCTCCTCCTTCTCCTCCTCCTTGTCCTCCTCCTTGTCCTCCTCCTCCTCCTCCTCCTCCTCCTCCTCCTCCTTTCTCTCAACGCACCCAGTACACGGGTGCCTACTGAAACGCGTGTCGCGAGCCTTTTTGGAAGCATTGTGGCAGTCTCTGGAGCCTCTCCAGGCCTTCTTTGGGGTCCCTTGGGCCTTTGTTGGCCCGTCTGAAGGCCCATTTCGGCAATTCTGGGTCCCGCTTGGCTCGTCGTGGGGAGCTCAGCCCGTCTTGGGGCCTTCGTGGGGCACTCTCCGACCATGTAGGAATCCTCTGGTGGCCTCCTCGGGTTTCCTGGGGGCGCTCTTGGGCCGTCTTGTAGCTATTCTGTGCCGCTTGAAGCTCTTTTCAGCCCGTGGTGGAACCCTCTTTGGGGCCTCCGGGGTCGTCCGGGGCCCACTTTGGTAACCTCTTGGGCCGTCGCGACCGCCGGTAGAACTGAAAACGAAGCTCCCATAACTATACGTTTTTGCATGGTAAATGTTTGATTCTTGCCTTTGGAAGGCCTTCTCAGCGGCCTCTTGAACAGTCGTGTGTGGGGGGGTCATGTTGGGCCTTTTGTGGCCTGTCTGGGAGCCCATTTCGGCTGTCCCAAGGCCCTTTTGCCATATCATAAGTAACTGAGCCGTCTTGGGGCCCTCATGGAGCCCCCTCCGACCATGTAAGGATCCTCTGGTGGCTCCCTCGGGCTCCCTGGGGACCCTCTCGGGCTGTTTTGGAGCTCTCTTGTGCTGCTCGACGCTCTCTTGAGGCTGTCTTGGAGCCGTCTTGGGGGCCTCGTGGACCGTGTGGCGCCGATGGAACAGAAGAAACGAATCTCATTGAAATGTACGTTTTTCCATCGGACATGTTTGTTTTTGAACGCGGAGGCCTTCTCAGCGGCCTTCTGGACCGTCTTCAGGGTGTCCTGGTAAGCCTTTTTTTGGACCCTCTGGGAACCCAGTTCGGCCGTTCTGGGTCCCCCTCCGCCCGTTATGGGGGCCTGAACCCGTCTTGGGGCCCTCGGGGGGCCCTCTCCATCCATGTAGGAATCCTCCGGTGGCCCCCTCGGGGTTCCTGGGTACTCTCTTGGGCCGTGTTAGAACTCTCCTGTGCTGCTTGAAGCTCTCTTCAAGCCGTCTGGGGGCCCTCTTGGAGGCCTCTTGGGCCGTGTAGACCCAATGTTGCAAAGCCGGGTCGTAATGCAATAATAACCGCGAGGTTGTATGTCAGCAAAGATACAGCAATGATATCAATCAGATCCGCAATGGACGGCGAAAGATGGCTGCTTAGCGGAACCCGCGAAGGCCCCTGCCGATACGCCCAAGCTCAAGGGCCCTGGAGCCCAAATGGATACGAAAGGACATGTTGCCTCTCGCCTGAATATTAGCACGCCCTGCTTGCTTGCTGGCATGTTATGCTACACTGCTTACAGATCAGCAAGGACACTATATCTTTCACACCCGTGCACGATTATTATGATCTGTGCGCCTCTGGTCTTAGATCGTTGGGACATGTCAGATCTCACGTCAACCAACTAAGCTGGAACCGAACGCCTGCTGCGCTCCATCCTGAAACCAGGCGTATGGCGCGCTTGAAAATCGAGCAGGCACTGTTCATATGTGCCTCGTGCTCTCGGGCCTGGTCGGTTGGCTCTTGATGCTGCAATGCAAGGCGTGTGTCTCGCAGCACTGCGCTGATGGCACTGCCGTCAGATCGCTTGGTGAACTGATATCCGAGCTGCTGGTCGGTCGGAAACCAAAAGAGAGGCAGCTGGCTGCGCTGATCGTCGGCGACGAATTCGTTACTTATTTCCCCTTCTAGTCACTCCGTGAGGCCAACTAGGTCCAGCAAAAGGCGCCGCTCCGACGGAAGCTTGGAATAACCGTCTTTGCACATCGTATCGTACAAACTAGCGCAATCTGTGACCTGAGCAATCGGCAGCAAACTCGGGGGAATTTCTTCTGGATGAGCATCCGGTACTCAAGCGAAGCGAAAACGCAGCGTGTGATCTGCGCACAGCCTAATGGGTCTACAGCTGACATCGTCCCAGCTGCCAAAATAAACTTGCACACCCTCTTGATGGTGCCTAATCGCCAGTCAACGATTCCCGCTCGCGCATTGTCGCCGCGCAACAGCTTGGCCTCGGCGATAAACGTCGCGTAGCCGGCCTGTGAGCGGATCTTGATATTCTTGTCCTTGCTGTCCACGATCTTCGGGAGTAGCGTAGTTATGACACCTTCAGGTGGCTCGTCAGCATTGGCCCAGCTGGCGTCGTGGTACGTGACCAGGCAGAGCGGTCCACGTAGCTTCGGGACTTCCAGTCCCACGTCCGCGTGCCTCCGCGCCAGCTTGATGGGCCGATTCGTCTCGAGCAGGTCCTGGGTGGGGAGCTTGTTCTGGGTGCGCTGTCACATGGCTACTCCAGCTGACAGGTCTGGTCGAGTCTGCGATGAAAAAACATCCAAGCGCTCCGAGGGCGGAGCGGTTGTCCGAAAACTCGGCTGGCGTCGCCTCCACCGACAGCTCCGTCTTGCGTTCCTTTCTGAGCGCGATCTCCTCGATCGTGTTCGCGCACTCTGTCTGGCGCAGGAGTAGGACGCCCTTCTCATGGCGCCGCGCCTTCTTGCAACAAAAGGGGAATGGCAACCCCCTCCAGTCGCCCCACGGCAGGAGCTTGTAGAGCTGGTCGTACAAGGTCGGGTACTTGGGCGAGACGCCCAACAGCAGGTCGTCCACGTGGGCGACCACCAACGCGCACAACCTCCCTTGCTTGCCGTAGCCGTAGTACAGCGCTGGATCTAGCGAATGCTAGCGAAGTCGGAACACGTAGTCACCTAGCCTCTCCTCCACCGCAAGCAAGGTCTTGTTGAGCTTAGCCCACCACTGTCGCGGTGCGGTGGCTAGCCCGAAGACTCCCTTGAGGATATTGATCAACTGCTTCGGGTGCAACCAGGGTAAGCCCTCGGGGGGCTGAGCCATGTGCAACTGCTGGTCGGGCTGCTCGTCGCCTTGCATGAAAGCCACCTCCACGTCCGCTGCGTAAACCTCCAGGTCGAACGTCTGGCAGACGGTGAAGAACAGCACAGTCGAGGTGCGGGTGACCTCAGGCGCGTCTGTGCGCAGGTCGCCCTGAACGAGACGCGGGCCCATGTGGCGCCCGACGCAGAGTCGGGCCTTGGCCTTGACCTTCAGCGGGTGCATGTCGGTCCGCAGCGGCGCGTTCTTAGCCCAGTACACAAACCGGCTTGGCAAGATGAAGTTGGACTTGGCCCTGCCCCTGACCGCCTCGGACTCCTCGATGTTGAGCACCTGACAGGATCCGTACTTCTGCCACTCGCTCCACTGCTTGGCCGCCGCCTCTCGGTAGAGCTCCCTGTCGGAGTCCTTAATGGCCCTCCAGTGGATCTCCATGTCGGCTTGCTTGCGCTTGATCCTCTCGGTGACGATGGAGGTCTGCATCGCTTCTCTGGGAGCCGACCTCGAACGCTCTCTAGCGCTCTCCTGCTCGGATCCAGCCGCTGCTCCGCCGCCGGGCACGGCCGCCCGATCGCGCGAGGCTGTCCTCGGGGGCGGTCCTCCGGAGCCTGCGTGCTCTTTGGCGGTCTGCAGGCGCTTGAGGGCCGGGCCGAAGTCGCCGCTGTCCGTCCCGTCGAAGGTCGCTCGCCGTCGTCGGAACTCGACGGGACCGTAGGGCTTCTCCAAGGCTGAATGAGGTATGTCGGCTCGGTCGGCGGGCAGCACCTCGATCTGCTCCTGGGACTTCGGGTCCTCAGGAACGCCCAGCCTCAGGTCGTCGTTGTCTGGGCTGTCGATGAAAGCACGCCACGACTGCTCCATCTCGTCTGGCTGGACCTCGGGCTGGCCCGGCTCGGGGCGGATGTCCTCCACCGGGACCTCCTCCTGCTCGAGTGAGTCGCGAGCCCTGTTGAACTCGGCCACGGCCTGGCCGATCTCGCCCCGACCGTTCGGGAACCAGACGTCGTCCGGAGCGAGCGCCTTCATGTGCTCCGGGGCCGCCAGCACGGTGTGCCCTCCCAGCGAGACCCAGGTGTTGTTGCCCTGGTGACCGATGACCACGCACGGCCCCCGCCAGATGCCCTTCTTGGCGTCGCGGTTGTGCTGCTCCTTTTCTTCTTGACTTGGGGGAACATGTAGCACATCTCGCCCACTGACAAGGGTGTGGCCACGGTGCGCGCGAGCCAGCATAGCTCGTCTGAGCTGGTCGTCGTTCTGCATCCGCATGAACGACTCGCGCGCCGCCGTCCGAATAGCATATCGGCGGCGAATATTCTCGCCGTTGGTGGCGAGACTGCGGGCACTGTAGTTGGCCGCGTCGTCCACCAGGTCGGCGGGCATCTCGGGATCGCATCCCAACACCCACTGCGCGGGGCTGAAGCCGGCCCGCCTCCTCAGCGAGTTCTTGGCGCCGGACGCCATGATGCCCGGCGTCCGCATCTCGTCCTCGCCCCTGATCGACGAGTGCTCGATCGTCCTTGCAGCGAGCTCCTTCCACCAGGCTCCCTGACGTTCCACTCGGCCGCGCTTCCAGTGGGCCTGTCCCGCGATAGGTAGCTGCACCGCGTCGGAAGACTGGAACATCTCGCTGAGAACGCCGCCGAACCCCCTCCCCATGTCGAAATGGACTCGGTCTGGGACGCCGGCCCAGGAGGCCCAGCACCTCTCGAAGGCCGTAGCGAACTCCTGGCTGGTGTGGCGACCGATCAGCGTCGCGACGTGGAACGTAGTGGCCAAGTCGACGATGCTGAAGTACCAGTAGCTCTTGCCGTCGACGTCCTTGAGCTCGAAGCAATCGATGCCCACGCCGTCGTCGAAATCTTGCACAAAGTGTAGGTGCGCTGGTCTCCTTGCGCTCGGGCGCTGCCGCGAGCGACGCACTCCGCAGATCAGCCCCTTGACGGCCTGCACGGTGGCCGACTTAGCGCCCTTGAGTCGCAGACTGCGGCCCAAGTCTTCATTCGACGGATGGCCCAAGTGGACGTGGAGTCTCTTGAGCGCGGCCAGCTCGGCTGGCTTGCAGCAGGCTGCTACAATCTCTGTGAAAGTGACCGCGCCGACCCCGATCCTGCCGTCCACAGTCTCGTCGGCCTTCACGTCGTGAGTGTCGGCGAAGTCGCCTCCGCCGCCCATGGGGCCTGGGTCCCCAATGAGCTCGCCCGTCTCTCCCAGGGGCGCGGTGGCGCGAGGCCCACCCTGCCGGCGAATGATCTGCTCGACGATGCACACCGCCGCTCGGCAGAACTTGGCTGGATCAACGCCAGACTTCCGCACCGCCACGTTGTTCCCGAACGCATGGTCGTGGCGTGTGTGTGTGTGTGTGTGTGGCTGCAGGTGCGGCGTAGCCGCTCGAACTCCTTGTGGGTGACGAGAAGCTTGGCGGGGTGCTTGACGAGCCCCCCCGTCTTGTAGTGTCGAGCCCCGTGCTCGCGCATATCGCACATCGCACCTCACCTGGTACACGCGCTTGTCGGCAAGTAGCTTCATCATGATGCGCTGTGTCCAGATCCGGCTGGTGGCCGGTTTCTCGATCATGGCGACGCCGCCTGAATCGAGCTGAGACTGGAAGAGGTCGCGGGCCACGAGAAGGAATGGCAGCTCCGCGCGCCACAATCGCCGCAGTGCCTGCTTGCCCTGCGGCGCGCGGAAGTTGAGGCGCGCAATGTTCGCGTAGTAGACGCAGGGTAGCCCGATCGACGCGGACTTCGGCCTCGATGCGTAGCACCGCTCGTGCGTCATCTCGAGGTCCTTGTGCTTGCGGAGGTCCCAGCCGTACTTGCGGTCGATCACCTCCGTGGCTGTCGCGTTGCGGCGCACTGCCGCCTCGGCAATACCGCCTTCGTCTCCGACTACCTGCATGACGTCCACGCCGTGGCCCCGGACGGTGTAGATCTCCTTGGCGTTCCTCGCGTGGACCGCCACGTCCTGCGCGGCGCTCGTCGCATGCTGAGCGAACGGCTTGTGAGGTTGGGACAGCCAGTTCGCCGCGAGCACCGCCTGAAACGCGAAGGCGCTCAGCAAGCCCGTGACCTGGTAGAGTAGGCCGACGCGCTTGCCCTTCTTGATGCCTGGCCGCCGGCCCGAAACTGGCGGCTGGTCCTGGCGGCTGCCGCCGCCCAGGCCTTGTCGCGCGGAGACGCCGCGTCCGTCTCCTGGTCGGTCTCGCCCGCCTTCTGGAAGCCGTGGTCGCCGGTGTCCATCTTGTGCTCCTCGACCGGCCTCGGGCGGCGGTGGCCCGTCCAGCTGCCTTGACTTGCTGAGGCGCGCTGGACCGTCGCCGTCAGCGTCACCGACTCGTCGTCCAGGACCACCTCCTCGGCCAACACCTCCTGGATGGTGGTCTTGAGGTTATCTGGCTCGAGCGGCCTCACCCCGTGACTTGACCCGCCTGCCGAAGCGCGCCAGGAGCGGGCTCGCTCGGCCGTTGTCCAGCTCCAGCACCTCTCGCCGCGCGTAACCCAAGTCGCCATGTCGCTCCCCGTGATCTGCAAGCTTGGATAGGCCACGTTGCTCGAGGCGCCGCCGACCGCGTTCTCGACCTTCCAACTCTTCAGGCGCTGCCTGAACTCCAGCACGGTCGTGTGCTGGTCGAAATCGATGCCTTTCATCCTGCGCTACTCCTGGAGCTCGTGCTTGCGCATCTTGCCGAGCCCGGGGATGTCCCGCGCCTTCTTGTCTTGGCCCTCGGCCCCGGCCCTCAGCGCGCGCAGGATGACGCGGAGCTGGTCGCACGTCGCGTCGCGCGCATCCAACTCGTAGCTTGCCACCTCCGCCTCCTCCGCCTGTAGGTCCCCCATCCGCATGCTGGAGATCGCCGGCAGGCGGGAAAAACTCGGCGTCGGCGCACTCGAGCAGCTGACCTCCGGGTTCGTCGCCCTGGGAGATCTCATGCATTTCCGCTGCGACGGGGGCATGAACTCCGGCCGTTTTTTCGCGAGAAGCTGCGGTGGCTGGATCTGCCACGCCACGCGTCGTAAAAGCTGTTGGAGCCCGAGATGAACTCGAGCCAGATGGCTGTGGTGGTGATGTGGTTAAATGACCCCGTGCTGATGGCTGATCTCGTTGCTCGCTACCGCTTGCTTGCTGCTGATATCGGACACGACGTGGCTGAGGGGTGCTGTCTGGTTTAGCTCCTCGTCCTGTGTGATCGGTTTGCATGATCTGTGCTGTGCTGGCGAACGTAGGAACGACCCCACCTGCCTCATCCTCCGACCCCGATGATGACTGACGCGATGGAATGTATGCGCGCATGACCTGGCGCACCTGCTGCTCGAACAGCTCAGCGCTGTCGAGCTCGTCACAGTCAGCATCCGACTGAGACTCGTCGGCCTCCGAGGCGACCCCTTGGTCGCAAAACTCGGGCGCTGCCGGCTTGGCGGCGCTGGCCACGGCTGTCTCAGCGTGGTAAGTCGAAGAAAGATGCAGCCGGATCTCGGTCTCGGTGTCCGAGACGTCCGACACTGGCATGTAGCTTGGCTTGAAGCCCGTGGTCTCGAGCGTCGATTGTCTGGCGCGGTTCAAACCCATCTGGGTGCCGTGCTCGTTGACGGACTTGACGTCCAACTTGTTGTCCCCTGCGCGGTAGACCACGTCCAGCTCGCCCTGGGCCCGGCGGCTGAACAATCCAGGCACGGCGCTGCGCGCGATGCTCATGCGCACGGTGAAGGCCTTGCCGTGCACCGAGCAGGGAATCAGCGCCGCCTTGACTGCGTACACCACCTTGGATGCTCCGAAGCGGAACGGCTCCTTCTCCAGGTACTCGATCGGCTGGATGTTGAAGGCCCCGGGCTCCTGCGCGTCGCCGGCCCCGTCGTTCGTGATCACATTCGTCTTGTGACTTCCCTTTCGCGGGATGTCGACCCTCGCGTTGGGGTCGTTCTTCTGGGAGCACTGCGGGTCGCCGCGCCAGTGGCCCTTCTGGCCGCAAGCTCCACGGTGCGTCCTCGCCTTCATCTTGGCGACCTTGGCATCGTCCTTCTTCGGCGGATGCCCGCCGTCTCGCATGGCGAAGTATCCGCGCGCCTGCCTGACCTCCTTCAGCTTGTCCTTGGCGCGCACCATCTTCTTAGTGAAGAAAGCCACCTGCCCCTCCGCCTCGTCTATCACGTCCTGCAGCTGCAAGTCGTCGTCGTAGTCCTCGGAGCTGTCGGTGGACGCGCCGTCGTTCTCGGCCTAGTCATGGACCTCCGTGGCGCGCGCCTTCTTGCGGTCCTTCTTGTGACCTCCGTAGCCGCCTTTGTTGTGGTGATGCTCTCTGTTGCCGTCCACGACCGATACTTTGGGCAATTTGATCATGGGCTGCCCCTGGATCTTCGTCGGATTGAACTTGTTGCCCACGCCGTTGAGCACGCTCGCCGCGCGCTCTGGTGGCAGGCGGGCGCCCGTGATGCACAGGTCGGCCAAGACCTCGTCGGGCACCTGGATATCCTTAGTTCCCCTTCATCGCTATGCTGTTGAAGCGATTGTTGAAATCGCGGGTCTCCTCAAACTTGCGCCGGACGCGCGCCGGCTTCGCGAATGTCTCCAAGGACGCCGGTAACTCCGATACTTCGATCTCGGGAAAGCGCTTCCCGAGGTACTCCAAGAAAACCTCCGCCGAGCCGTCGCCCTTGATGGTCTCTAGGTCGGGCTCCTCGCGCGCCTCCTCGACCTTGCCCTTGAGGCTGGCCAACAGCGTCGCGCCCTGCTTAGGCAGCTTGACCTCGGTGCCAATCTGCCAGGTGGCGACTTCTCGGCGGAACTTCTTCATCGTCTTGTTCGTGCCGTCCAAGACGGGCACGGGAATCTTGCCCCCGCTGTTCTTGTCCTCGCCGCTGGCTGCAGCGGCTCCTCCAGTAGTCGCCATGGCGGCAACTCCGAATGAGGGGTGTCGATCATCACCGTCAACTCCGAATAAGAAGTGTCAATCACCGTCACCTCCGAATGAGAGGTGTCAGTCGCAATAGTCGCAACCACGAGCTCGTAGGTGCCTTTATTGACTCTGCGAAGTCGCGCACGTTGCCGTGGTCTGAGTTAGCTCCTGCTACCAATGTAGACCCAATGCTGCAAAGCCGGGTCGTAGTGCAATATTAACCGCGAGGTTGTATGTCAGCAAATATACAGCAATGATAACAATAAGATCAGCAATGGATGGCGAAAGATGGTTGCTTAGCGGAACCCGCGATGGCCCCTACCGATACGCCCAAGCTCAAGGACCCTGGAGCCCACATGGATACGAAAGGACATGTTACCTCTCGCGTGCATATGAGCACGCTCTGCTTGCTTGCTGGCATGCTATGCTACAGAGCTTACATATCAGCACGGACACTGTATATTTCACAGGCCGTCTGGGGCTTATTTTGGGAGCCTCTGGGGCCGTCGCGGCCGCTGGTAGGTCTGAAAAGCAAATCCGCTGGCCCCCTTGCGGGGCCACCAGGCTGTAAGCCGAGGTTTGCTGTTCCCTGTGCCAGTTCCAGCTTCCAGCTTCCATTGTTACAATTCTGCGTCTTGCTGCTTACTGTTCCTTGTTGATGGACCGCGCGAGGGGGGAAGCCGAGAAGGAACCTAGTTACCACGCCCGAGTCGCGTGTTCTGAATTCCTGGGGGGGAGGGGGGGCGTGGGACACGTAAAAATAAATGCATTTCGCGTCCACGGGGCCATAAGCCTTCGCACATTACGCAATAATCGCGTCCCCGAAGCCATAGATCCTTGTGAATTCCGCAATATTCGCGCCCCCGAAAGCATAAACCCTTGCAAATCACGCCATATCTGTGTCCCCGAAGCAATACACCTTAGTAAATTACCCAATGCCGGCGTCCCCGAGGCCACAAACGCTCGTAAATCATGCGATGCTCGCGTCCCCGAAGCCATAAACGCTAGTAGACTACCGATATTCGCGTCTCCGGAGCCATACACCTGCGTAAATGACGCAACACTTGCGACCCCGAAGCCACGAACCCTCGTACATTCCGCGATAATCGCGTGTCCGAAGCCATACACCCTCGTAAATTACAAAATGTTCGCGTCTCCAAAACCATAAACCTGCATACGTAACATTATATTTGCTAGCCCGAAGCCATACACCACGTAAATAACGCGCCATTCGCGTATCCGAAGCCATAAACCCTCGAAGTACAACTAGGAATTCAACAAGATCATCATAATATCAACTTGTCTTGTCGATTACTCATCATCTTCGCGTGAAGTCCCGACGCTGCTTCACGGCGGCGCCAAGAGGGGGCCGGCGGCGGGGGGCGAAGCCCTTACGGATATCCAGGACATACATGTTTGTCCATATGAAATGCTTGATGTTTGCCCTTGGAGGGCCTTTTCTGCGGCCTCCTGGACAGTCTTGAGTGCCTTTGTGGCCGTCTAGGAGCAATCTTGGGCTGTCTTCGAACTCTCGTGGCTCGTCTGGAAGCCCTCTCAGCGCGCTCTTCAGCCACCTTCCAGACAACCTGGGGCGCTCTGGACGCCTCTTGGGCCAGCTTGGGAGCCTCTGGGGTGGGGGGGTCGGGGGCCCCTTCTGAACCCTCTTAGAGCCCTCAAAGCCCCCCCCGGCCCCCCATACGAACCACAGGCAGCAGTTCTGGCCCCTCCCCCCGGCCTACTCCAATAGTTATATATACACAAATATCTATGTATGTGTACACATATATATATATATATATACTAGAACCACGCGCGCGCTTCGCGCGCGCCTACGTTCTACTCGACTCCGAAGACGTTGTCAGTGGGCATTGTGTGCATCCCTGGATGCAGCTGCGCCACGGCTCCCTTTCCCGCTTGGTTGATGGCCTCCGGGGTTTCCTGGGGGCCTGTAGGGTCCCTCTCCCGAAGCCGTCTCCTGGGTTGCCTCCTCCCCGTCCTCCTGCGCCGTCCGTGGAAACTTTCTGACAGGCCTTCTTATGCTTTCATGCTTCGTGAAGTGTTGGGGCGACAATCATCATCATCAGCAGCATAATCATCATAATCATGGTGGCCATCATGGTGATATTAATTGTCATGATCAGTATTACCATCAACAACCAAATCATCTCCGATCCTCCGTATTGACAGAGATAAGAGCAATTAAGATACGAACCAACTCATCATTTCCAGCTTCAGCATCACCATCATCACCATGATCATCATGAGCATCGTAGCGAACATCATCATCATCATCATCATGATCATCATCATCTTCATCATCGTCATCGTCGTCATCATCATACTCGTCATCATCATCTCATCATTAGCATGGTCAGCATCACCACCATCACCAAAATCATCATCCGCATCGGCATCATCATCATGCTCATAATCACCATCGTCATCCCCGTAATCATTAGCATCATCGTTATCATCATATGGACCACCCGTGCCAGAATGGCGTTTCCGAACGAGGCCTTTCGGAAGCATTGTTTGGGGGGGGGGGCAGAAGCCTGATGAATCAAGTTCCGGGAAACCCTCCTGGGAACATGTGTGGTTTGGGGTCTCGGGGGGCCTTTTCGGGTTTCCCTGGGAGCTTTTTGGGGACCTCTTTGGGCTATCTGAGGTCCTCTTGGGTGCCTCACGGGGCTTCTGGGGAGCCTCTGGATGGCCTTCGGGGGCTTCTCGGGGGCCTCTGAAGCCGGAGACTGCGAAATGTCGGCGAGGGCCTGGAGCCGGAGGCTGGCGCGGGACGAGGAGGAGGATTTGTAGTTCATTTGTGTCGAAGGTGTTCGGAAATTTTAGATTGTTTTCGGTGGCCTTGAGGGACTTTTGGAAGTCCTCGGAGGTCCCCCGGCGGAGCCCGGAGGGCGAGGCGGACGGGAGAAGCAAATTCCTTCGTGGATTTTTCGTCGAACGTCGAGGGCTAACCTCCTCTGGCAGCCACGTCGCCACGGTTGGAGTCCCCTCGAAAGTCTGGCCCAAACACATTCCACAACAAGTCCTGGGGTTGATGCTGTACTGCCGGGCCCACAAACGGGCCCCCCTGGGGCCGAAAACTGCGAAAAACCTTCTCGAACTCCGAACTCCGAATCTCTATCAAAAACCTACGAACAGTTTCAGGAAGAACCGACGACGACGATGACGACGATGCCCATGATGACGACGACGACGACGGCAAGGGCTAAGGCGTGGATCCTCGTCCCCCCGAAGCAGATGTTCCCGGAGGCCCCTCCGGGAACATCTCCCGGAACCGCCCAGGCCCGAGAGGTTTGCGCGACGGCGTCTGCGTAGCGCGGCGTGAACGCAACTTGACGGAGGGGGCGGGGGTGGCGCTCGTGTTGGGGCCTCTTGGGGTCTTTTGGGGGCCTCTTGGGGACCTCCTCGGGGCCTCTTGGGAGCCTCCTTGGCGCGTCTTGGGCCTCTCTCGGGGCCTCCTGGGAAGCTTTCAGGGCGGAACAAAAAAACTGTTGACATTTTGGCCCCTCTCGTGGGCCCCTCTGGAAGCCTTCTCGGGGCTTTCTTGGGCTTTCTACGGCTCTCTGGGGCGCCTCTGGGCTGTCTTGGGGCTGCCCAGCGCCGTCTTCAGGCCGTCTGGGGGGCCTCCCGGGCAATCTTGGGGCGCTCTTGAGGACCTTTTGGGCCTTGTTGGAGCGTCGGAAAAGTGAAAAGGCTATCAAAACCAAACACATAGAGAAACACAATGGAAAATCATCGATGTTGGCCTCTCGGGGCTCTCTTGGGATGCTTCTTTGAAGACTCTTGGGGCGGCTTCGGGGCTTCTTGGGCTGTCGTGGGGCCATCTTGGGCGTCTTGGGGGCCTCTTGAGGCTTTCTTGACCATCTGTAAGGCCCGCGTGGCCTGTCGTGGGCAATTTGGAAGCGGCCCAGGGCAGACCCGGGGGGTCTGTGACCTCCCAAAGGCTCCGGGGGGCGCCCATGGGGGAGGGTGGCACCGGCCCGGCCCCCCCCCGACCTACTCCGATATATGTATACTAGAACCACGCGCGCGCTTCGCGCGCGCTTAGGTTCTAGCTAGGAGGCGAGCTTGAGTCAACGAAAGTCGCAGGGAAGGGGGCAGGGGGAAGAAGGCCAGAGAGCGCTGAAGGATACAAATACTGGAACCCTCTTGTGATTTTGTGGGGGGCCTCGTCCGGCCGCTCGCTGGGAGTTTGACGTAGCTTCTCGGGAGCCTCTGAACCTGTCGGGGGCCTCCTGGAAGCAGGTTCGAAGCATTTTGGGGGCCGATTTGGGGCTTCTCGGGGCCTCCTTTGGGCCTCTTGGGGGTCTCCTGGGGCCTCTTGAGGGGCCTCCTTGGGGCCTCCTGGCGGCCTCTTGGGGCGGAAGGCTCGAGCTTGCGGTTCGTGGTCCCCCTCTGGGCCCCCTCTTGGGCCCGTCTTGGGGCCCTCTTGGGCCATCTTGGGCGCCTCTTGGGCCGTCTTGGGGCCCTCTTGGGCTGTCCTGGGGCCCTCTTGGAAGCTTCTTGGGCCGTCTTGGGGCGGTCTTGGAGGCCTCTTGGGCCGTCTTGGACGCGGTGAAAGCCCAAGATGCGAACATGCGAAACATATACGTTTTCCAATAGGAATGGCACGATTTTTGTTTCTTGGACCTCTCTTGGGGTGCCTCTCGGAACGTCTTGGGCTGATTTTGGAAGCCTTTTGGCGCCTCTGGGCGGCGTTTTGGCGCCTCCTGGGATATGTTGGGCCGGAAGCTCGGAATTCGAGAGTGGCTTTCTCCTTCTGGGACCCCTCTCGAACTCGTCTTGGGGCTCTCTTGGGCCGTCTTGGGGCCGTCCTGGAGCGCTCCCGGAGGCCTCCTAGGCCGTCTTGGAGGCCTCTTGGGCCGTCTTGGACGCGGTGAAAGCCCAAGATGCGAACATGCGAAACATATACGTTTTCCCATAGGAATGGCACGATTTTTGTTTCTTGGACCTCTCTTGGGGTGCCTCTCGGAACGTCTTGGGGTGCTTTTGGGAGCCTTCTGGCGCCTCTTGGCGGCATTTTGGCGCCTCCTGGAGCCTCTTGGGCCGGAAGCTCGGAATTCGAGGTTGGCTTTCTCCGTCTGGGACCCCTCTCGAACTCGTCTTGGGGCTCTCTTCGGCCGTCTTGGGGCCGTCCTGGGCCACTCGTGCGCAGCCTTGGAGCGCTCCCGGAGGCCTCGTAGACCGTCTTGGGCGCCTCTTGGGCCGTCTTGGACGCGGTGAAAGCCCAAGAGGCGAACATGCGAAAAATATACGTTTTCCCATAGGAATGGCACGATTTTTGCTTCTTGGGCCTCTCTTGGGCTGCCTCTCGGAGCGTCTTGGAGGCTTCTGGGACCTTCTTGGTGTCATGACAGGCGTCTTGGAAGGCATCTGGAGCCATCGGAGCGCGTTCCGAAGCCGCCTGCGAACGATCTTGGACGGCGTCCGGCGGTCCGACGAGCCTCCGGGCCCCCCGGGGCCCACATTTGTGGTCGGGGTCCCGGCCCCGGGCCCCCGGACCCGGTGCGCCGTTATATGTATATATATATATATATATATATAAATGTAAAGATATACACATATGATCAGATAATGAAGGATTGCCCACCCACTCCTCAATGCACCCCAAGAAGGCCCTAAGAAGCATTCTCCTCCTCGTCTGCATTTTCTCTCTCTCTCTCTCTCTCTCTCCTCCTCCTCCTCCTCCTCCTCCTCCTCCTCCTCCTCCTCCTCCTCCTCCTCCTCCTCCTCTCCTCCTCCTCCTCCTCCTCCTCCTCCTCCTCCTCCTCCTCTCCTCCTCCTCCTCCTCCTCCTCCTCCTCCTCCTCCTCCCTCCTCCTCCTCCTCCCTCCTCCTCCTCCTCCTCCTCCTCCTCCTCCTCCTCCTCCTCCTCCCCCCGATCGCACGGACAAAAGCGAGGTCGAGATCACGACCCTCCCCAATTCAGACCAATCGTAGAATTAGCGCGGGGCGTGAATTCGACGACATTCCTACCGCTCGGACGAGGACGAAGTCGAATTCACAACCTGACACAAGTAAGAACAGTCGTCGGAATCGCGCTGTTCCTACACTCGGCCTCCTTCCTGCTGAGCTGTTGTACCGGCATAGTTGCGGGGTTTTCCACACGCAGCTGCACAGGAAACCACCCGATGAGGACAAAGAGGAGAAAGATAACAGCGCCTAGAACTTCGAGGAACATCAGATCAAATATTCGGCACTATCGTTTCCAATGCAAACACTTCGTATGCACGTCGCGACGGTGCAACCTTCCTCTGCAACGATAAGCCCGCCCCCCCTCACCCTCCCATCCAACCGTGGTTCGAGCAACTCTTACAATCACGTATCATACATGTATATTAGAACCACGCTCGCGCTTCGCGCGGTAAGGTTCTAGTCGCAGTTTCGCAACACTGTGCGGGCGGCGTCTTCGCTCCTGAGATGGCGACATTGAGTAGCCACTGTGCGCGTACGCTCTAGTGAGGCACAGTCGCAGCGAAGTGGCAGATGTCGTATGAGGCATGGCTGCACATGGGCTGAGTTGGAAGAGGCGCAGAAGATAGTACGACAGAAGGGTGTGATCAAATCCTAGCAAAATTCGTGGACCATTCTTATTGCCTTTTTTGGGGGACCAAAAACCTTCATCCTGGATGGCGCTCGATGACAGTCGCGTGTCCAACAGGAGACCAGACTGTCCAAAGCTCAGAAAGCAAAGCGGGAGGTAAGAGCAAAGTATAGTTGGGAGCCACGCTGCTAAGAATTCAGATCCCCGCCCCAATCGCAGCAGAAATGCACGCGATGGGACATGCTACGAGGATACGAAGGCCTTCCGATGAGACAGCAATGAACCATAAGAAATGCACGCAGAGAACACGAAGGGAAACGTCACATTCCCTGTCATCGCCGTCGTTTTGCTAGTTGTCGTCTTCGGCGCCCCATCGGCCTGGACGCGTGGCTGTGCGCGCGGCGCTCCAAGAATCTGGCGGCTCGGCGGCTAGGCAGCCCATGGCGGCCTGCCAGCAAGGAGGCCGCTTCCGCCTCCTCCCCTTGCTGTTCCATCTCACCACTCCACCCTTTCCTGGGTCTCCACATGGATGAGGGAGAAGGATGTCGAGGAAAGGGAACGAGAAGGAGAAGGAGGAGGAGGAGGAGGCGAAGGAGGAGGAGGAGCAGGAGCAGGAGGAGAAGGGGGAGGAGGCGGAGGAACAGGAGGAGGAAAAGGAGGAGGAGGTGGTGGTGGCGGTGGTGGGGCCGCTAGGGGTCATGAGCCGATACCTTGGCGCACATTTGGCCCGTAGGACGACTGCGTGCTACTGTAGCTGTGGGGTCGTCCACTCCGCTGCCCGTGGGACCCGCTACGGCCTGTACTGTAAGCGGGCCCCCCTCGTAGCATTCGACCCCGAGTTGCAAGCACAATCAGGACTTCGCCAGACCTGTCGCCCAGAAACGCCCCAAACGGCAAGCACTGTCGGGGAAACCGTGGGGAACGAGCTGGCTGGCCTCCGAATTTGGGCCCCACCAGCTCATTTCGCTCTGCACAAGGCCGATCAGGAAATAAAGCCGGAAAAATAACCAGGGAACACTCCTCTCTCCTCGCGCTGTCTCCCAGCGGGCGCGCGCTCCCTGGGCAATCCTGCCTGAGGAGTTCGCTGCACCGCTGGCCGACGCGGTTCAGCAAGGGACGGCGGGGGAGGGCTATTTCTGGTTATGTCGGCTATTTCGGGCTATTTTTCCAAAGCGGTCGACAGTACGCCGAAGCCGCCTGCTGCACCTCACCGCCCCCCTCACCGAGGCTCAAATCTTCCATTCACCGCCGTCGCCTGCCCGCGCTCTGGCTGGGAGGGCCTGGCCTGGCGCCATCAGGCCAGCACTTGCCAAATACAGGCTGCTCGCCTCGCGCAGTGCGCATTCAATATTCCTGGCCAGAATCCTTTCGGAAGCCACGGCGCGGTTTGGCTAGCAACTGTAGTCTGCCTCCGCCGCCGAGATCCTAGGCAATCGCAGCCGTTGCACCAGAATTGCCCGTTCCTGGTCGACACGTTATGCGATATGTGACTGGTCTTGCCGCTCACCACGATAAAATACAAATCGCGTGCGCGAGCTTGCTGCAGACGGTTGCAACTAACAGCGCGCGCAAATGGCGGCCCTGGCACCGCGGATTCTCCATGGGCCAAGCAGAGAAAACTTGCTGGGACCTCGCAAGCACCTCTAGCATGCCCACGTCTTGTTGGCATGTTGGGACATTGGTGGCCGCTGGATCGCTAAAGCGCAAGCGCTTCACCGTTCAGGGCCGCGCCCCGCGAAGAGCGCGCCCGCGGCAACCGCTCCTTGCCTCTGAATGCACAGGCGGCCGCGCGCACTGTAGTCCAGGCGTTCGTGCACCTGGATTGTAAGCAAATCGCAAATGTAGACAGTCCAGCTCGCGCGCCTCGGTCTCAACGCGGTTCGCAGCAAGCTCAGCTCCGCGCCCAGTCAAAACATCCGCAGTCTCACCCCCGCACCGACGCGCAGGGGCTACCAGCAGAGCTGCCAAGGCTTGGTGTCCGAGTGCGACAAACACTTCCTGAGCTCAACGTTTTCCCCCGGTCGGTGCTCCCAGGCGACCTCGACGCGTCGCCGCGGCCGCCGCCCGAACTGCCCACTAGGCCGCTGCACCTGGCCCGCGTGCCAACCGCCGCGCACGAGCTGGCTGTTCGCACAGGTGGCGGCGGCCCCTCGCGCACCGGAGTGCCCGCGCAAGCGCCGCCAATTCAGCGCTCGGCGCCGTCTGCGAGCCATCCAAGGTGCCGTGCCCTCCGGGGAGATCAGCATCAGCAGCCGCGTCTTGGGTCTTCCTCAGCACGACCCCCCAGCCGGCGCGCGCGCGTCTGCGCCGGCGGCCAAATCGTCCAAATAAATCTCCGAGCAACTGAATCAGGATGCCGATGTGGCGCCGCCGTGCCCCTCCCAGACAGGCGCGGCGCAGTCCGCGGCGAAAAACAACTGCTCTCCAGAGTCTCACTGCGCGCCAGCTGGCAGGCGGATTTCCTGGTGGTAGCCAAAAGCAAGCAATGCGCGGTTCATTGCTCACGCTTGTCAGGGCCCGCTCGCATAGCCCATGCGACTTCTGGACCTACTCGCTGTCGACATTTGCATTCCCCGGGCACCCCCGCGCCCGATGGCGCGTGGCTTCCGGCGCCTGCTGGCAGCGCGGGCATATGCCACCTGTCTGATCGCCTGCATCCTTGCAGCGTTGCGCGGTCCAGACGGCAGCTGCCTCAAGAGCGCCCGCCTCCCCGACGAAGTCTTCGGGCCGCAACTTCGACAAAATGTTCTTCAACGTCGAGCGCCATCCCTTGGAGAGGCCCGCGCCGTGGTCGCGCCCGCTGGCCTGTCGCCGCGGCTGTTTGGAGACGCTCTGCGCCATCGCTTCCTGGACATCCTCATTGGCGCAATCCGCGTCAGGATCCAGGCGCCACTGGCGCTCGCCAGGGTCGACCCAATTCGTCGGGGCGCACGGGCGCCCGCCCCTGCTGCGGCAACGTCGAGATCAGGGCGCCGATGGGGCCCGCAGCAGCCCGCCAGCGCTTTCGAGGCCGCGCGCTAGCCAGTCTCGCGCGCGCCCCCTCCAACCCTCGCGAAGGCGCTCGCGCTAGTCGGCGCGCCGGCTCCACGTGAGGATCCTCTCCCGCGCCTGCCGCTTGACCGACGCGCACCGTGGCTCTTGGTTGCAGTAGCCGAGCTCCAAGTTGGTTGCCGTGCACCACCTGCCGGCGCTGTGGCCTGCCAGGCCCGCTGCTGTGGATCTCTGCTTGCGCGCGCCCGTGGGCGCCATTCCCGCGACGGCGGCGTCGCAGCCAACCTTGGCGCGCGAATTCGCTGCTGCGCTGCTCATCTCCACCGTCGCTTCCCACTAACCGCAAACAAGCTTGCGCAACGGGCCCAGGGCGGCATGCGCCGCTGGCGCTTGGCCGCAGCGGGGCGCCTGCGCCGACGTCCCAGCGCGGCTTCGCCATCGAAATCACGCGCGGCGGCGGCGCTGGACACCTGCGCGCCGCGCTTGGCCAACATGTCCCGCGCGAAGCTGGCATTGGAGGCCTCCGCCGCGAGCGCCTTCGACTTCTGGGGGGCCTGGAGGTTGTCGCGCAGGCAGCCCGTGACGATCTCCTCCGCCGCTGCGCCCAGGAGGGGGGCCTCTCGTCCTGCGGGCGCCTCCACGCGAGCCGCAATGTCGCCCGCGAGAACACGGATTCTGGCCGAGGGCGCCCAGTGGGCACGGTCCAAAATGTCGCGCAACATCTGCCTGACCCAGTTGGTCGCGCTGAAGCGTCCCGCCACAGGGCCGTTGAACGGGGCGATGCCATTCACAACGGCGCCGTTCGCCTCGGCCACACACGTCGATCCCGTCGCGCCTCGTCGCGCCCAATGCTGCGCGCTTCGCCTGGTGGCATGGCGAGCTTGCGGGGGGCGACGCTCCGCGCGCCCCCGAACCTGGTCGGCGGCGCCGCCGCAATCTGCGGCGCAGCCGGAGGCCGCCGCCGCGCGCCTGCGCGCCTGCAGCGCCAATCTATCCTGCTGGTGCTCGTTCTGCTCTCTCCGGGTGGGGGCGCTCCGACTTCGCTGGGTCATGGGCGCCCCGCCCCGTCGCACTGCCGCTGCAGGTCCTGGGTCGCGTCGGCGGTGATGGCGGCCACCTGTGGAAGTTGGCGCGACAGGGGCCGAGCGGCCATCGGGGCCTGGGCTTCTCGCGCTAGGGTCGCTAATCAATTTCAATTCTTAGCGGTCTCCTGCGAGGCCGCCGATGCGAAGGGCGCCGGCGCTGACGCTTGGACCGCCGACCGCCGCGCGCAGCGGACAGGTTGGCCTCGGCGTGGAGGCGCCCGGGGGCTGGCACCGCGCAGCTCGGCGAGGCTGCCCCGCGCGGCCGCGGCCCACCTGCCACGGGCCCCCCCCGGCGTTTCTGCCGCGCCCGCGTCGGCCACGCAGGCGACCGAATGACGGGCGTCTTCGAAAGGGGGGGCCTGCAACGGGGGGTCTTCAATTGGGGCTGAATGGCCCATGTGCGCTCAATGCGTCGCTCATGTATGGTCGGGTATGATTGGCATCCAATGTTGGCAGTCGCGGAGGGTCAATCGCTCGTGCCCGTGCATTGCCCGCGCGGACAGACGCGCCGTCCATCCATTATCGCTCATGCACGCGGGCGTTCCTGCATGTTGCGCGTGGGGCGGCGAGGTGGAGTGCAGTGCAAGTTCGTCTTGTTTGCGCCATGGATGATCGCGTATGTTCCCAAACGATGACTTGTCGACCCCCGAAACAGATTTGGAATGGGTCCGACGATGCCCCCAATATGCATATTCACATGTTCCTTGTTTTCCATGCTGTGAATTCACATGTTCCTTTCTCCCAACAAGTGGACTCACATTCTGGCCCCTTCATGGCCGAGGACAATTTTCTATGTGAAAAACCGCAGCGCGGGAACTACATATTTTTCTGGCGACCTCATTGACGGACTGGGGCCCCGACAACATCGCAAACTTCATCATTTTTCTCCGCCGCCGCCGCCGACGACAACACCGACGACGACGACGACGAGGGCGGGGGGGGCGGCGATGGGGGAGGAGGAGGAGGAGGAGGAGGAGGAGGAGGAGGAGAATAAGGATGATGCTCTGAAACTCTCACAGGCTGAATGCTCTGAAACTCATTGCTCTGAAGCCCCTGCTGCTCCGAGACTCATTGCTCTGGAATTCGTCGTTCTGAAACTCTCACTTATCTGAAACTCATTGCTCTGACGCTCATTTCTCTGACGCTCATTGCTCTAAAATTCATTAATATAAAACTCGCTGCTCTGGAACTCATTGATCTGAAACTCATTGCCCTGAAATTCATTGCTCGAAAACTTCCTCGAAACGGCACATTGCTCTGACGCTCTCACAAACTCATTGCTCTGAAACTCACTGCTCTGAAACTCTCGTTGCTCGGAAACTCGTTGCTCTGAAACTCATTGCTCTGGGACTCATTGCCCCGAAGCTCAGTGCTATGAAACTCATTGTTCTGAAGCTCATTGCGTTGAAACTCATTGCCCGAGAACTTTCTCAAAGGCTCATTGCTTTGAAACTCTCGCTTTGCGTGCTCGGGGGCTACATGCCAAAGAGCTCTGTTCCTCGCCCACCCCCCGCCTCTCCCCCCGCGCCCGCGCGCACGCGCAATTTTCCGATACTTCGAATCTCATTGCAAGCCTCCCTACGCACAAGCTCGAAATTCTTTTCGTGTGGCGGGTAGCCCGGGGGGGCGCTATCCGATGTGGAAATAGACGTCCACCATTGGTCGGCATGGCGAACATTCGTGGGAAACGCATTCCGCCTCCTCCTCCTCCTCCTCCACCTCCTCCTCCTCCTCCTCCTCTCCTCCTCCTCCTCCTCCTCCTCCTCCTCCCTCCTCCTCCCCCCCCTCCCTTTTCCTCCTTCCTCTCCTCCTCCTCCTCCTCTCCTCCTCCTCCTCCTCCCTCCTCCTCCCTTCCTCCTCCTCCTCCTCCTCCTCCTCCTCCTCCTCCTCCTCCTCCTCCTCCTCCTCCTCCCCCTTCAGTTCTTCCTCCTCCTCCTCCGCCTTCTCCTTTTCCTCCCCCCCCCTCCCCCCCCCCTCCGATGCGTCGATTCTCATTGCGAACCTTCCCACGAACAAACTCGACATTCCTTTCGCGTGGAGGGCGGCCCGGGGGGCATTGCCCGATGGGAGAAATAACCGCCCACCATTACTCCGTGCTGCGTGCGAAAAGTACCCCGGCAGATCCCCGGGAGGGTGGGGGCCAGAGATGCCGGACTTCCTGGGCGCGGCCCTGGAGGCCTCTGGAGCGCTCCAGGAGCGCTCCAAGGAGACGCCAAATATGTGGCAGGCCCAGCAGCCTGAAGCCAAGAGCGCCCCAAGACGGCCCAGATGGCCTCAAGACGGCCCAAGATGCTCCCAAGACGCCCCAAGATGCGTCCAAGAGACCTCCCAAGAGGCCCCCAAGAAGCCAAACTTTATGATTGTCATTACTTTTTCCGGATTTTGGCGTTCTCGCCTCTTCGGCTTCCTAGCGCTCCAAGGCGGCCCCAAAAAACCCTCAATATCGCCCCCATACGGCCTACGAGGGTTCAAGACCGTTCCGAAACGACCCCAGAGGGCCCTAAGAGACCCCCAGAAACCTCCAAGATGGCCCAAGATGCCCCCAAGACGGCTGCAAGACCGGGCCCCGACGGGGTACCGGAACGGACATTTCGCGCTCTAAGCCGCAAGACGTCCCCAGGAGACCTCATAACGCCCCCAAGAGGCCTCAAGACTGCCCAAGATGCTCCCAAGACGCCCCAAGATGCGTCCAAGAGACCTCCCAAGAGGCCCCCAACAAGCCCAAATTGATGATTTTCATTGTTTTTTCAAGAGTTTGGCGTTCTCGCCTCTTCGGCTTACTAGCGCTTTAAGACTGCCCAAACAGCCCTCAATGTCGCCCCAATACGGCCTACGAGGGTTCAAGACCGTTCCGAAACGACCCCAGAGAGCCCTGAGAGACCCCCAGAAACCTCCAAGATGGCCCAAGATGCCCCCAAGACGGCTCCAAGACCCGGCCCCGACGGGGGACCGGAACGGACACTTCGCGCTCCAAGCCGCAAGACGTCCCCAGGAGACCTCATAACGCCCCCAAGAGGCCCCCGAGAGGCCCCAAGAGGCCCCCAGGAGGCCCCAGGAGGCTCTAGAAATACTGCCAAGAGGCCCTCGAGAGGCTTCCCAAGAGACCCCAAACGGCCTCTAAAAAACGCGTCTTGTCCACGACCAAACTTGGCTCCCAAATGTCCCCCTCCTCTTCCTCCTCCTCCGCCTTCTCGCTCGCCACGAGCACGCCAACATAAAGCACAATTGCTACAAGATTTTCCCCGCCTCCTTCCTCCTCCTTTTCGCTCGCCACGAGCTCACCAACATATGGCACACCGGCGACGACGACGACGACGACGACGGCGACGACGACGACGACGACGACGGCGACGAGGATGCTTCCCGAAGCGGCGGAGGCCACAGCCGCTCGAGATCGTCCGGCCAGGCTGACAGCTCCCCTCCCCGACCATAGGCATGACCGTATGCGAACGGACCCACAATTGCAAACGATGCATCCAAGTACGAAGACCACTGACTCCAACACCCTCGCACCACAAACAGAGCACCCCTAAACACGCCGAGGCAACCGCAAGCAAAGCCCGACCGAACCCTGGAACCTCCAGAAAGCGGGGTTCCATTGGCGGACCGCGCCAAACCACCATCCGCGAGCCCCATGAGAGCAGACGATGGCGCCACAAACCACTGACAGCCGCAAACGTCGAACCAACTACACCGGACTGGTGCACCCACCACCGAAAACAACGTCCCCCCCCATCAGCGCAGCAAGGGTCACGGACGCGCAGCCGAACCCCAGCGATTACGCATTATGAGCCGGCGGAATGAGCGAAGCGATTAAATAACCGCCCACCATTACTCCGTGCTGCGTGCGCTAGTGGGAAATAGATTCCTCCTCCTCCTCCTCCCCCCCACTCCTCTTCCTCCCACTACCCTCTCCTCCTCCTGCTCCTCCTCCCCTTCCTTCTCCTCCGCCTTCTCCTCCCCCTCCTCTTCCCCCCCCCCTTCTCCTCCGATGCGTCAATGACCCTTGCGGACATTCATGCGAGCAAATTCAGAATTCCATTCGCGTGGAGGGCGGCCCAAGAGGCATTGTCCGATGGGGGAAATTAACGGCCACCATTGCTCAGCGCGGCGCGCACTAGTCTGAAGATAATTCCTCCTCGTCCTCCTCCTCCTCGTCCTCCTCCTGCGCCCTGCTCCTCTTCCTCCTCCACCTCCACCTCCACCCCCTCCTCCTCTTCCTCCTCCTCGTCCGTCTCCTTCTCCTCCTTCTCTTCCTCCTCCTCCTCCTCCTCCTCCTCCTCCTCCTCCTCCTCCTGTTCCTCATCGTCCTCCTCCTCCTCCTCCCTCCTCCTCCTCCTCCTCTCCACCTCCTCCTCCTCCTCTGCCTCCTCCCCCTCCTCCCCCCTCCCTCCCTCCCTCCCTCCCTCCCTCAGTTACGTTGAGGAATTTTCTGGTGACTTGAGCCCCGATGTCGCGGAACCGCACTCTCTTCAGTACAGTTCTGAATGCCCTACTATTCCAATATGATCCATCTACCCCACCTATCATCCAGGGGCCTGCATATCCTGACTGTGATCCTGCATCTTGAGGATAAATGAAAAAAAGGGCGCAGAGCGGTGCCTCAGATAACTCAATCAAATAGAGCTCTTGGAAATTGATCTTCACATTGCAGTTCCTGATGACAATCGGCTTTTCGTTCTGCTCCTTGTTATTGGAGGTAGTCGTCGTTCTCGTAAGATCTATGATTCCAATGGAAAGGTACTGCATCAATGTCGGAAATGTGCCAACATAGGTAAATCCACCCATTATCATTAGATCCGTCGGTCGGTGGAATGCTCTCATCATCCGTCCACTGCTCATGTCCTCTCGAAGTGATAGGATACACAATATCTGCGTCTTGTCTGCCAGGATGCCTTTATGTCCCACAATCCATTGATATAAATCAAAACAGTCGGTTCCCATTTCAACAGGCATGGCTGGTAAACTTTGCTCTTGTGAATTCATGAGTCCTGATAACGTCGTCGTCGATGTCCTTTGAATCCATGGTTTCATCCATATCTCTGAGAATCGTAGAGCCACGTACTGAGCATTCTGGGAACCTCCCACTGCTGACACAGCCTCTGCGCGTGACGTTGACTAGCTGGTCCTCTGGCCTTTCTTGGAAGTACCTGACATCGGGTGAACCTTGGATAAGAAACTCACATAGTCGTTCGGATCGAGCAAGCCGTTCTGTGTATGACTTGTCCTCGCCTTAAAAAACAACCCATGAGCCTCATGCGCATGCCTAGTAACCCTCGATCCATGACTCGCATCCGTTATCGATGATAACTTGAAAGGTCCATGCAGTCGGTTAAAGTAAAGTCCCATACCATGTCGGTTACGCTTAGCTCGATCCAGTGTGAGTATCAGGACCTCCATGTCTGCAATAGTCGGCTTCGTTTGCTTGGACTGGAGCTGCGGCGTAGCTGCGCCGGCGCCCCATCTAGTCTGCAGTAGAGGCAAGAGCTGGCAGCGCACAGAGCGATAGTCATGTATATCCTCCTTCTTGCAAAATTCATCATCTTGCAGTAGTCGTTGCTTCGTCAACTCGGGAGCCTTGATGGTGTCCAAGTAGGCGCCCTGGCTGATAAAGATAAACCCAGTGGGCATTCTGCTGCAATCACAACCCATATGAGCGAACGGGAGCTTAGTCCTCGTGATCTTGCCAGACTTCTTCTCCATGAGCGCGCGCCCCCAATGTAGCCATTCTTGCCATCCAACAGGTAGCAAGTCATCGGCGTGAAGCGTGGTGGCCATGGCGAGATTCTCGCCTGAGTGCCAACTGAAACAGTTCTCGTCCAGTAAAGCTTTGGCCCCATACATGTCATCGCACACGTGCAGGGCAAATGCTGCTTGCCAGAGTAATGGCGCGTCCACCAGGCCTGGCGCGGGCTTGATGCACCCGAGGACGTAAAGGTGTGTCTCCGAATCTGGGATATCGAAGAGCTTGGAGGGATCTCGTAGGTGTCGCCATACGCTGGCTGGTGGTCTGATACACATGCGCCTCTTCTCGCGGATGCCCAGGCCGAGCTTCCTCGAATTGCGCGTCAGTTCGTCGAACTTCAGACCTTGAAGGAGCGCGGGCGATCTGTCCCATAATTCCGCTTGGAAGTCGTCGTGCGTCTGGGCCAAGGATATCATCATGCGCTGACTGACTCTGGCCGCTGTGGAACTGTGTCGGTCCACTGCGTACTTCTGATCGTCCTTGAAGCCGCGACCGCATAGGCGAGAACGCAGTACCCATTTCTCCTCCCACATCCATCTGCGCACCCAAACGGAGTCAATGAAATTGTCCGCGGCACATTTCGATCTCAAACGAGGTCTACAACAATCATGCTGAACATAAGAGGCATCATCCTTGCGATCTGCGGGCTCGATGAGATCCCATAATCTTGCAAAGTCTTCTTCAGCAATGAGTTGTTCAGCCTGTGATGCGTAGACAAGTATACAGGTATCCTCGAGAATGTCATACTAGAAACACTCGGAGTCGCCTGGGCACTCCACGACGAGCATGCTGTCTGATCGCCCCCATGACAGTGTGGAGCATGATGTAGTTGCCGAGCGAGCCATGTGTTCTTCAATGTCATCGTTCATGTGACTGGCTTCCTGGTATAGTTGTTGAAGATCTGATCGCTGCGATGCACATGAGGGACTGGCCTTCATCATGAGAAAATGTGTGTAATAGTCCTCGATGGGTATCGTAGGTGATGACGATGCTGCTTCCACAAGATGACCTGAGTTGCCGTAGTGATCCTGTGGCGCTTGATCGTGTAGAGGTATCAGTCCATCGCCTGTCTCATTGGGTCTAATCATCTTATGCATTGGTTCCATGCTTCCAAAAGTGTCGCTGGCACGCTTGTCTGCCGCACGTCGCTCATCGCATTCGTCATCGCCAATAAGCTTCTCCAGTTCCTTGGCAAAGTTACTGGAGCCATCATGCTGGTATTCTTCGACTTCTGGTGCTGCATGCGGAAGTACGTTAGTGGGGCCATGATCCTGGCGAAAATCCACACGCAAGAGATCATCGCTTGCGTTCGGCGCCAGCTCATTCGTGGTAGTTTGTAATTGCTGTCGATCGGTCTCCTCCATGATCCTTTCCATCTCCATGGTGAGGTCGTTGTCGGTTCCTGTTGCTTGTTGCATGCCTTTGATCGGGTTGACTACTTTCCATATCCATGGTGAGGTCAACGTCCGGTCCTGCAGCTTGTTGCATGCAGTGATCGGGTTGACTATGACTGTCTTGTAACGGCATGCTCTGATCAGGTGCGTTCGGCCTGAGGGCCGTAGGCTGCATAGGCGTCGGAGGCATCTGATGAGTAGGTCATGGTACAAATGGTATGTCCAGAGCGATGCTGCTTACAAGTGCCGATGAGGATGATGGTGCCCTTGGGAATGCAGGTGCCAATGGTAATGCAGGTGCCAATGGTAATGCAGGTACCTGCCGCTCAAGTTCCTCACGCCCAAGAGTAGGTGAAGGTACGTCACGCCTCGTGTCCAGGTCGATCAGCGGGGTCTCGACGATCCTCACTCTCCTGTAATATGGTGTCTGTGGTGGCGTCTCTCGACTAGTATCCTCCAGTGCAAGTCGTGGTGTAGGTGTCTGCCCAGGCGTCTTGATCAGTCGTTCAAGCTCATTGCTAAGGTTGTCGATGTCCTCCATGTCCTCGATGGCCGTGTTGACGGATGGCAATTCGTCGTTTGTCGAAGATATGGGTGCTGTGGGCGTCGGTGCTGACGTCACATTGCCACTGGGTCGCTGAATAGCTTGCCGTGGTGAGTTGCCCGAGTAGTCCTCGATGACTGCGATGCTGGAAATATCAAGGTTATCAATCGGTCGATATTCATCCTGAGGAAGTGGTGAGTCCTTCAATGCCAAAATGAGGAAACAATGGTTATACCAACTCGTACCAATGATTATATGAATGTTGTTGGTACCGTGGAAGTTGAGCCCTCGACTGGTGTAGCGCTGTCGTCGTTCCGGATGCCACGCTATAAGCAAACCGTATCGGAGTGGTCGTTGACTGTGAACCAGTCGAAAATCCGCGCCAATAAAGATAGCATCCACGTGAGAAAGCCCGAAGACGGAATTCGCCAAGTTCAGGATGGATAACCAAAACTTGGTAGGATCATCGCGTAGGTCGCGTGGTTCCAAGGTCAGCTTGTCACGACCATCCGGAACTTCACCCATGCGATGTAGCACCTGGAGTACAACTTTCAACAACTTCCAACAGTTGGGCCAGTGCACCTGGCGTGTCTGTGTTGCCTAGGTAGATGTCATTCGACTGCGCGCGCAATCCCAAAACTTGATCACATAGTTGGCGTGGTCGAAGATGTCGTGTTGGCAGTAGAAAGGGCTGTCCTTGATGCACCGCAATGGCCTGGCCGAGATCCTTGGATAGTGAGATAAAATCTGGTGGTCCTCTCCATCTGTCGGCGCCCTTCCGTTCTGGAGCTCTTCAAATGTCGACTTTGTCGTGTGGCTTCCAGGTTTCGAGCCACTTCGTGTCGTGTGTCTGCTGCCTCGTGTTGATAGCTCGGGCTAGTCGCTCTTCAAGAACAGCTTGCCACATGTTCGCCTTCGCAGTGAGACGCAGTCGTAGGCGTGCCTCCGTATAGTCTGGTACCTGCTCCAGGATGCTGTTGGTGCTGGTGAGCATCTTGGATTCAGGATCGTAGGCATCCTTGGGCATGAATCCGAACAATCCTTGAGCTTGAACCGAGCCGCCGCAGTTCAGAGTCAGGTTGCCAAACGTGGCAGCATCGGCCACAATGTCGTCGTCACTCAAGTAGGTGATGCCTTGCTTCGCGCAGTCGGCCTTGATCTTGAGAGCCACAGCTTTGACCATAGAGATGGCGCGCTCAGCCAGGCCCGCGTGGGCACGTGCTGCCGCGCCTCCGAATTCGCGAGTCATGGTGTAGCGATCGCAGAAAAGAGAAGCCATGTCGCCTGTAAGTCCTCCTTCCTGATCGATCACCAGTGTCTCCATCGGTCCAAAGATCCTGGTCCATAAATGCACGTAGCCCTTCAGGATGTCGGCAGGCGTCTTGCTGCTGAGACGTCCGGCCAGCCGAAAGCGCAGGCATTCATCGATACATAGAAACCATACTTTCTCGAACCGGAAGAAAAGATCGCTCTGCGCGCGCTGGTTGAAGTGGGTGGCCAGCGTGCCCTTGATGAGCGGGCGGCTCATGACTCTCATCCTGTTCCGGCCAACTTCGCAGTGCTGCATGATACCTTGGCGTAGCTTCGGTATCGCAGGTGGTAGTCCAAGTGCTTTACAAAGTCGCTCGCAATCAGCGTCCACAGCATGAAAGAACTTCTGATGCAATCCAGCCAGGGGCTCTATGCGCTCCGTGCCATTCGGTGCCTCACGCATTCGCTGTGAGAGCTTGGTGAGATCGAAGTTGGGCTGCAACACTTTCGGTTCCTGAAATGTACGGTCATCTTGTGTTGTTGCTTGCCTCTGAGTCGTCGTCGAGTAGGTAGCGCTGCTGCCGGTTTCAGTGGCATCGGTGGAGGTGGTATATCCGAATTGCCCTTGGCGTCCTCGCCATCGGGCGCCGCTGCCACTGCCGCAGGTGCCTCTGGTGGATGAGGAGCTGGTACTGCTGGTGGAACTGCTGGAACTGGTACTGCTGCTGCTGGTGCTGCAGGAGCTGCTGGAGGTTCAGCAGGTTTGAACCTGCAACCATGTACTCTCGCATGCGGTACTCCAGCGGCATGTCCATGCTTGCATCTTGGGCACGTCCAATGAGTGAGCTGTGGAGACTGACGTAGATGACGAATCATGTCGCGCGTCAGGGCCTTGCACAACTTATTGGGAGATCGTGCCGCTGTTGCCGTTCTCTTGAGGCCGTTGGAATCGTTCATCTGCAGATTGGCGTGCTGGGCCACGCAATTGCAGTACTTGCTGGTGCCACGAAGTCTCGCCGGGCTTCTGAACATCGTGCGCTTCCTGATGGGCAAGTCCCGTTCCTCGCCGCGTGCTCCATGACGGTATTGGTCGGTAGTGTTGTCGTGTAGCGTTCCTCGATATTCCTGAACCAGCTTGTCCATGTCCTTCAGAGGTGTTTCTGTCCATATGTGAGAACGCCACGGATTTTCAACGATGAAGTTGCCGTCGCGATGCAAGATGTCTGGAAAGAGGTCATACATAAACCAGTACAGCATGGGTCGTTCAGCTTGCCGTCGCTGTTCCAACTCACTTGGATCTGCACGATTCGTGGACTGTGACCAGGGTCTGCAATAGAACTCGCATAATGTATGTCGTGGACGAAACGTTGGAACCAGTCGCTCCAGAGCCTCACGATGATCTTCTCGATGCAAGCCCCAGCCATATCTGCAGTCAATCGGTGGCAGCGCGATGCATTGATTGGCGTAGACCTCTGTGGACATGCTCCCAGTGCCAGAGCATACTTCCAAGAGAAGTGGTAGCATCGCCTGCTGGAAGGCGTCCATGTGCATGATGATATCGTCCACGCTGTTGGGCATGATCATGGGCAACCGTGGGCGATGATAGAACAGCTCTGGCAAGACTCGGCACTCAGCGTCTATCTGCTTCTGCTCGCTCGCCGTGAAGTTATCCGGCCAGGGATCCCTGTGATACCTCGGTGCCTTGAACTGCTTCCAGTGCTCGTAAAGTGACTTGGCGTCGCTGCGGTGATAGCTCATGTGCGCTGTCTTGGTCGTTGGTGTCGCAGACAGTGATATCTCCGGTGGAACCTCGGCTTCCAAGTAGATCTCGGAGTCCTTCCCAGTTTCCTATCCCTACACTGATCCTGCTTCTTCGGGGCCTCAATCGGGACATTCTCACCTGCAGGGTCCGTCTGTGCAGGAGTTGAGGTACCATCGCCAGATCAGGTTTTCTCAGCATGTAAAGAAATCCCAGAGCTTCGCGTCTGAGTCGTTGGGCAACTGTGAAGTAGTTCCGCGGAGCGATATTCGATCCTGTTGATGAGGTCTGTGCGCTCGGTGATCGTCTGTTCTTATTTGTTGTCGATCGGTAGGAAAAGATGCTTGGAGTCCGTGCGGTGCAGTCTCGTGACATATGCTCTCTGACCAGGTGGTAGCAGCGCTAGGATACCATCTCCATTAGAAAACATGTTATCATCGATGATCGATCTCTATGCTAGCAATGTGGTATTGGGTAAGAGTGCTGGGCATTGTGAACCATTGCCTCCAATGAGATCGCCGCCATATGTCGCATTCGTTGGTAAATCCGCAGAAGCCCATCTTGCCGATGAACTCGCCGCATGATGGATCTGCTTCGCCGCTGATACCTGTGAAAGATGCATCTGATCTGCCGCGCTGATACTTGATGCCTCGAGGGCCGTAGACATACTGAACCCACTCGCGTAGAGTTTCAGTGCCAAGAAGTCCATCGCTCGAGCCCGGGTCCACGATGCTACCCAAGCGAGGTTTACCTTGAATGGTGATGTTGATGGCATGGTCGTTCTCGGCATTTGCGCGCGCGATCTTGGATGAGAGTTAGTTCATCGAGTACTGCGCTCGTAACTTCTCAGCCATCGTAAGAATCCTCGTTGATGCTCCCATTTCCAGTGCAGGTTCTTCCATGTAATTATTGGCCGATCTCGTGGTCGATGCCGTTGATGCCGTTGGTGGTGATGCGAAGGATGGTGATCCATACTGTTGTGCAATCCTTTCTGCCATCGCTGAGCCTTCTGATAAGGCTGCCGTCGTGGATGAGAAGGACGGTCTGCTGGAAGGTACTGGTGCATTGAAGCTGAGGTGAGGCTTTTACACCTTCGGGTCTCGCTTCCATGATGAGGTCGTAGAGGCCATGCCCTTGCCGAAAACGAAATTAAGACTCATTTACTCACGTGTGAGTCTTACTCACCGGGCTTCAGCTCGATGCTGCGCAAAGAAGCAAGACGGGATGAGGAAGATTCGAACTCGCCGAAGACATCAACGCCACAACAAACAAGATAAACCACTGCCAAACTAACGCTGCCGTCCGTGCGCCCAGAGGTGAGCGACTCCCGAGGGAGGAATGGGGAGGAAGTCCCGCCCGACAGGCCTGCACTGGACCGAACCGCGAAATCTGATCGCGTCGGGAACAGATCGGATCGCGCCTGAATCGGCGCGGAATCGGATCGGGCTAAGATCGATTGAGATCGGGAATCGGGCTCGGCCCCTGTAGGCCAGAGAGGGAACTGCTTCGTGTCGGATCGAAACGAGATGGGAATCGAAGCTTAGGGATCTGATCTGATCGAATCGGACCGTTCGCCATGGACACCCGGCCGAGGTGCCCGCAACGGTGGGGGTGGGCCCACCGGAGTCCACGCGCTACCCGCACGCATCCAAGGCCGTCTTCAGTCCCGAAGAAGGCCTGCGCAAGGAGGAGGAGAAGTGCAATGTGCTTTTGGCGAGCCAGCTCGGGCGCGATGCGTAGACGCAGGTCCCCAGAGGTGGCGCCCGACTCAGTCGGGCGCCTTCGGGGGCTGCGAGATGCGCCAATCCGCCGCGAACATTTACGTTCGCGTCTTGCCTTCGATGCACCCTCCCCCTCGCTGGTCCCTCCCCTGCTGCACCCTCGCCCTCGGCTTGCCCTCCCCACTGCACCCTTGCCCTCGCCCTCGGCTTCCCTACATTTACGCCTCGCTGCACCCTCCCCCTCGGCCTGCCCTCCCCGCATCGCTGGTCCCAGCCATACCGTCTGCCCCATCCTGGGAGGCCGCTCCTCGTGCGCCCCCCCCACCCCGTCGCCGTCGCCCCTGCGTGGGGACGGAACCCCGACAGCAGAAAGCAGGTACGTCTTCGTCTTCTCCTTCTTCTTCTTCGTCGTCTTCTCCGTCTTCTCAGGGGAAGATAAAAATAAAAAGGGCGAAAGACAGAGAGCGCCGCTCGGCGGCGAGGAAGAGTCGGCGCCGCCGCGCAACCTCCAGGGGACTGGCGGAGGGGGAGGTGGAGGTGGAGGAGGTGGACCTTGCTTTTGCGTTCCGCTTGGGGACCACTCCGAACGACGAAGCCCTGAGGCGACGAGAGGGCCCGAGCAAGCACACGTCGGGCCGAGAGTTTACAGCATCAGGGGAGGCCAGAGGATGAGGGGGGGGGAGACGGTGGAGAAAGGAGGGGGAGGAGGTGAGGAGAACAAATACAACAGGGGCGAAGGACTTGAGGAAGAGGGGGAGAGGAAGGCGAGGGGAAGGGATGGTGAGGAGGAGCAGCTGGGGGGAAGGAAGAGAAAACGGAGAGCAGGGGGAGGGGGAGGCAAGAAGAGCAGGGGCAAGGACGACGACGGGCAGCACGAGGATGGGGCTGGAGCCAACTCGAGCGCGGGGTCAAGCAAGCGGGGTCCTTCGCCCAAAGTCCTAGTCCTACATGTGTTCCCACATGAGTTACCCTGGCCCACTCTCCACCCTGCGGTTCTCCCCCTCCCCCGTCTCGCTCTTCTTTATGTTTGTTCCTCCACCTCCCCCTCCTCGTGCTCCTGCTCTACATCATCCCCTGCTCCCTCCCGCCCTGTATCTATCATCACCCCGCTTCCTCCGCCTCCTCCTCCTCCTCCTCCTCCTCCTCCTCCTCCTCCTCTTCCCCTCCTCCTCCTTCCTATGCCCCCTACCAGACATTGTTTCCGAAGCAGTGTCTGGTAGGAAGCTGTCAATCCATGGTAGACAACCCTGACACGCAACTACGTAAACCAGCACCGAACTGGGATGTTCAAACTGCTCTCGAAATCCGACTCCAAATCGCCTTCCGCTCTTTCCGCGTCCCGCGAAACGGTTGCTTTGAGACGTTCTGCACGGGTCGCCCATGCATCCATAGTCTCATGTGTCAGTCCAAGACAAGCGAAAAGTTGCAATCGACCCCGACCCACACCCCACCCAACCCGAGCACAGAGCTCCTCAGCTTGGACCTCCTGGGCGGCACGACTCGTAGTCCTCGCCACCAAGCACGAATCCCACTGCAAAGCTCCAGACTCCACCCGAAAACAAAACTGCCACTCCGAACCCCACTCCTCTTGGTATGAGAGAGCGGGTCCGGAGCCACACGGATATCCGATTCCCGGGGCTTCCCCAGGGGACGAAGTCTGCATCCTGAGTTGTTTTTCGGACGGTCCCCGGGCCCGCTATAGGCCCATGAAGGCCCACAGAAGCGAAACACCTCCTGCAGGACCAGGTTCACTCAGGACCCCTTTGTTTCGTGGCGATCCTCTGCGGAGACACACCTGAGGCCCTGCCCTGTGGACCTCACGGAAGACCCACCGTCGGCCAGCCAGGGGAGGGGGAGGGAGGCAGGCCCGCGCCGCCTAAGCCCGCCAGGGCCGCCCTGGAGACACTCGCGGCTGCAGCGCGGCGCGCAAGGCGACGAGAAGAGGGGCGCCCTCGAGAGGAGATTGCGGGGCCTGGATGGTGAGACGCAGCGGGGCAGGATCAACCACTATTAAATCGAAGAGTCGAAACGAATCGGTATGTGCGTCGGATGCGCCGGGTTTCACAAACACGCCATGCAAACATCGTATCGGGCCGTCGGAAAACAGATCGGCATCGAATCGGATCCATCTGGCCAGAACCGATACCGAGCGGGACCGATCGGATCGAAGGTGGCCTTGGCGGAACCGTGCGCGCGCCGATGGGAACGCCCCTCATCGACGCACGCGCGAGGCTCCGCCGAACCCTACCATCTTCGGCCACTCGCAAGAGTGGTCCTGGGCAGGAGACCTTTGGTGCGCGGGTTTGTCGGCCGCGGGGTGTGTGTGTGTGCAATCCGAGCGCGCAAATCAACGCTGGGGAAACACCATGGGACTCCCGTGGGCCCGCACCCGTGGTCACTCCGGCGAACTCTTGGCACGTGGGTGGCAGGAGGCGGGCAGGGACGCACCTGAGAGGGCGGGGTGGCAAGCGGGCTCACAAACGCCCGGCGGGGCAAAAAAAACCCTCTCCGCGCACCCTGGGGGGCAGAGAAACCACCCTGGTCGGAAGCACCCCTGCAAGCGAAGCTCCCTAGTAGACGCAGCCAGGGAAGGAATCGGACAGGACAAGGCTGCTTCGTGAACGCCCAGGACCGCCAGTGAACGTCAATGATGTGGGTCGGGGCGGTCTTTCCTCCCTCGACCGCGCCCACTACCCTCTCGCCCCTTCCCTCCAAGGCACCTTTGGCTCGAGAGGTAAGGAGTTCCCGAAAGAAAAGGGCACATGGGCCCGGAGGTTTTCCCCGGGTCCGCTTTTCCATCCCGAACTGGCTTCTGGTGGTCCTGGGGCCCAGGCAATACTCCAGCAGGTCGAAGGTGACGAAAAACCTCAGGCCCCCTTTCCCTCAGGACTGCCTTTCCTCATGGCGGCCCTCTCTCTCCATGCATATTTGCCTGCTTCCCTCCCGTCTTTCCCTCTCTCCCTATCCATCATCTCTGCCTCGCTGCTTACCTGCCTCCACCACCCACCCTTCCCTTCCTTTGCCTCGTGCATCGTTCCATCGTTCCCTCATTCGTTTTTCCTTTCTGCCATTATCTTACGTGTTCTAGTTATCTATGTGTTTGCTTGTTGTGTCTCCCTTCGTTTTCTTTCTCTATACTTTTCGCTATCCATCTCCCTCTCTTGTCTCGGCCCGAATTCCAACAAGAACAGAACGTGGCCTGGACACGAAACCTTCCTCACCGTCCAGCCTGGTGAGACCGTGACTGGGGCTTCTGCCCCAAAACTGATTCGCGCCCCCCCAAAAAAAACCTCCGCCGCAATGGCCTGCGCCGCCACCCTTGTCTTCGCGCCGCGCGTGGTGATTTCGTCACGGCCCACTTCCTCAGCTGCGAGACGGGCAAGACTCCAGAGGGAGGCGGCCAGCTTTCATGTGGCGAGGCCACCTCCACGACAGCCACGTCCTGAGCCACACATTCGCACTGTTCATCATGATGGTCCTGTTTTCTGCGTTCTCACTCTTGATGAGCAGGTTCTCCCTGAACCACCTCGCGCCCCTCCCGTTCCATGGGGCGCTCTTCAACATCTCTGATACGACGTTCAGCGTCTCCGGGTTGAGCTGCACGCGCTACGCGCCCTTGCTCATCCCCCAAGCCGCCGCGCCGCTACGGCGGCCAGCCGAACCTCGACCCTGTTGTACCTGATCTTCAGCGTCGCGCTGCTCCTCCACAGCGCCCTCGGCGCGACTTGTGCCTACATTCTGGGAGTTGCGTTCGCCGTTTTCGCCCTCGTACGCGCCGTTGCTCATGAGCTAGGCCGCCGTGCCGCGACAGCGGCCGAACGGGCCCTGGCGATCCTGAGCTGCAACAAGGTGTGCGCGGTCTTCCACGACTGTTTCCTCAACGCGGCGGGTGTGACCCCCCCCCCAAAAGGACCGCCGCCGCGGGCAGCTTCTGCGTCTGAGCGCTTTTCGCCATCGCCAAGGGCGCCTGCCGCCTGGCCGCCGCCGTCGGCAGGTACTGCGTCGCGGCGCTCTTCGGCGCCGCCAAAGGCGTTTGCCGCCTCCGAACCTCCCCCAGCAGAGGGTTTCAGGCTCTGCAAGTTGCCGCGGGCCGAGCGCTCGCAGGCCACGGCCCGCACGCTGCTCACCCGCCGCGATCTCACAGGCCACGGGTCGGCGCCACTGCGCGCCGCCACCGACGCTCCACCGACCGCGATCCACGCGCCCACTGCGGGCGCTACCTGGGCCACGATCCCGCCGTCGTCGCCCGCGCCCGCGCCGCTGACGCGGGGCACGCGTGCCAAGACACGCTACGCGCCGTCAAAGGAGCCCCCTCGGGCGACGCTGCCCTTACGATGCCTGCCGACCCGCCCGACCCCCGCGATCCAAGTCGGCGCGGAGGTCGCGGCCCAGGGCCAAGGGCGCAACCCAATAAACGGTCTCCGCGGCGTCGTCCGAGGCCGCTCCGGCGACGCCAACGAATGCTAGATCGCCGCGCTAGACAACGGTTGCACCGGCCACCTGCTCCCCACCAGTCTTTTCGTCTCCGCCCCAGTGCCGCGCCCCGAAGATTCGTCCCCCGACGCGCGCACTCCCCCTAAGGTTCCCGCCCAGGAGACCCCCCCACCTTCTCCCCCCCGTCGTCTACTTACGCGGCGCGGCAGAGAAGGCGAGATAAGGAGGGGGGGGCGGGGGGAAAATCACAACCACCACGACAACCTTGCGCCCCGTGGCCACACTGCTGGCGCCCCGATCGCTGTCGCACGCCCAGCTGATGGGGCCGCGAACGACCGCGCCCCCGAAGACCAGCCGCGCGACGAGTGGAACAGTTCGCGCGCAGAACGAAAACGTTACACGAGAGCGGGTATTCTGGTCAATCACGTTCACCACGCCTGCCACCAAATGTCTCACACCGCTCGCAACCAGTATCACTGCCATCGCCGTCAGATTCACTGACGGCCTCCACACTAATACCACGCAGCGCGTCGTCCACGCGTGCGCCAATTGCTCCGCATGCCTCCGGCGGACCCTGTCCAGGACGAGGCCAGGGGGCGGCGCTCGCAGGCCAGCCCGACCAGGCTCTTTGGAAGCGGCGCCGCTGAACGCAGCGCAAGCACCGCGCCCCAGTGCACTCCCCCCACCTCCTTCCCCCCCCCCAGGCCGACCTCCGATCCCAGGCGGCGGCAGAAGAGGACGCGGGAGCTGGAGGACGCTGACAACGACGACAAACAAACGCGCGGCCTCACGACAACACCACCACGCCCCCCCCGTAGCGCCGTCGCCCCCCCCGCCCCCAAGCCCCCTGGGCCCCAACGGCCCCGCCTTGCCCTGGACGGACACACAGGGCCAGGGTCGGTTTTCGCGCCCTCCCCCTTTGGGCACTGGCCGCCTCTGTGGTCCGCCCCGCGACGATCCTGGCCCGCCTGGCCGCTCAGCCGGGACATCTGCGACCCCGTCCCGTGGGTCTCTGGAGGTCGGGATCAGACCCGCCGGCCCGCCCACCGCCAACAAAGGCATCCTGCTTTGCTTGCGGGGTCTGCGCGCCTCCGGCCTCCGACCGACCCTCGCGCGCAGCTCGCTTGCACTCGACATCTGCCTCGCCTGGCGCACCCCCTGCTGTTGGGGCCACGTTTTAGCTTTTGTATATCACGGCAAAGGCGCCGCTCGCAGGCGCATCCGTTTCTTCCTCATCTCTGACGGCCTCGCTGCATCGGGCGTGCCGCTTCCTTGCCTGGGCCGCGCCCGCAGCTGCAGCGGTGCTGACGTCTGTCGTACTCTCCGCAATTGACGCCATTGCAGCAACAACTTCCCGGCGGGGGTGCCGCTCGCAGGCGCACGCTTACGCTCGCTTACTCCACCGCGCAACGCCAACAACTGTCACCGGGGCTCCCCTGGGGGTGGCACTCCCCTCGTGCGGCTGGGGTGACAAGGCCTTGGCGCCTCCCCCCGCTCCTGCAGCTGGCCTGCCTCCTGTGCACCTGGACGCAGTGGGCGGGTGATTTGCGGGAACTGGGGGACAGCCGTGCCCCTGGCACGGCCACTGGCTCCTATGGCCCTGCCGCCCTTGTCGCGTGACGGGTGTGCACCTCCCTGCACGGGGATGCCGTTTTTACGTGTTTCACCTGTGGAGTCGTCCGACGGTGCGCCCAAACCGTCCACTGCTACTCGCCACCCTCATCCGCTTGTCTGCAAGACGCGCTCACTCAGCCTTGCACGCCAGGCACGGCCCTCGACGACCACGGCCTTCGGCCTACGTTTCGCCGGCCCGATTGCCCGCGCGGCCACGCGACGTCGGGGCCTGGCTGCGGCGGCGGGGGACGCCTCGTCGTTCGCCCAGCCGTCAAACGGGGTTTCGCCGACCCGGGCCCTTTTCCACGCTGGGCGCAGAAAGAGACTGCGTATCCCCTGCTCGGCACCACGCCTCTTGCTACAGACGCTTCGCGCCAGGGGGTGGTTGTTCCAACTTCCCCTTCCGCAAGCGCAAAGTGCGCGCCGCCGCCACGAATGCGATGCCGGCCTCGGCTACCGCAGTAGCCGGCAGTCGACGGGACTCCCGTTGACTTGTCCGTTTTTTCATTATCCTTTTCCTCCTCCGTCGCTTTCCTTCCCTACGTGCCTCGGGCGGGGTTTCGGGCCCCCATGCCCATGTCAGCGCATAATCTGGCAATTCCAAGCATGTCATATCCTTCCTTGCTCTGTCAAACAACACCATGCGGTTGCTCTCCCGCGTCGGCCGCGCGCGCATGTCGAACTGTTTCCAAAACCTTCACCACCGACGCGAGGACGCCATCATCGTCGTCGGCGTGGTCAAGATCGGCGCCGTCACTAGCCGTGCCGTCGCCGCTGTCAATCAGCATCGTCACCAGCATCGCTACGATCATCATCGTGTCTACCGGCGTCGACGTTGCCATGATACCGCGCCCGCCCAAATCGCCGAATCGGACTGAAGTGCCCGCTGGGATATTCGCAGCGATCAGCGCCACCGCGGCCGCACTGGTCGCGCCAAACTTGCTGGCCGCTGCGCGCGCACGTGCATGCGCGGGCTGGCGCGGCCGCAGGGACGCACCAGCCAACGCCAAGCACTCATCGTAACCGCCGCCGCATGGATTTTGCAAAGCAAGATGCGGGTGGGTGGGTGGGATGGTTGCGCGAGCCGTGGAATGGACAACTCACTGCGAACATAATTAATTGCACCACGCAGGTTGCGCCACATATATATATATATATACACACACATATTGCTCCGCGTAGATTGCCCAGCATAGATTGCACCACACACACATATATATATATATTAATATATATATATGTATGTATATATTTATATGTATTGCACATCATCGATCGCACGACACACATTGCACAACATAGATGGCGCAGCATAGATAGCCCCACATAAGGTGCACCACACAGACTGCACTGTTAATACATTGCACCACATATTGCTAGAAACACACTGTTTGGGGTCCACGCTGGCGATGGCGACTCTGTTCTAGTTCTCGGATCAAGATGGCTTCAATCTGGGCCTCAGAGACCTCTTCAGAAAAGCAAAAAAGGGTCCTACGAGTGACCACGATGTCTCTAGCCATCCCGAACATGGCCTCAATATGTATCATCAGCCCCTCAAGAGCCGTAACTAATATCCAAACATATTACCTGTCCCAAAAACGCCGTACTTCTTCTGGGGTGGCCCAAATTGGGGGTCCTTATGGCCCTCTTGGTGCAATGTTGTGCGATCTTGGGGCCTACTTCGGACCCTTTTTGCATCTCGTGGGGCTGTTGCGAAATCGTTTTGACCCGCCACGGGCCCGTTTGGGGCTGTCTTGGACCTTCCGTCCCAGGCTACTACGAGAACGCCTTGGGCGAGCGGTGAACACGAGCGTCTTGAGGAAACGCTTGGAGGGCTACAGAAGCTGTGCACGCATTCTTCCATGTGCCAGTTCCGAAGGATTCGCTGGCCCAACGGGCCAGAGGCGCACCGAAACACCCTGCAGGCGCTCCAGGATATGTGCACTCTGTGCGCGCGGGGCGGACCCCTGGGGAACCCCGGACGAAGAGTACCTCGGCCGGTCCTGGATCGGATCTGGTTTTTCGCCTGGCCGTGCGTCGGGGAAGGGCGCTCCGACCCAGCAAGGCGCTCCATGAACCGGCCCAGGAGGATGCCAAGACGGTCCACTTGCGTTCCAAGACGGTCGAAAATGGCCTCATGAAGGCTTTCGATGGTCCCAAGATAGCCCACGACCGCTCCAAAAGTTTTTCAGCGAATCTCAGGTTCATACCTTTCTGAAGCTCGTCGTCCAAAGACGGCCAATAGGCATTGAAGATGGCCCCAGGACGGCCATACACTGACGCATGAGGCCTCCAAGAGATCCCCAAGATCGCCCGAAGTCAGGCCCCGAATCTCCCTGCACGGCCACATGGCGGCTCAAGAGAACCCCAACGCAGCCCAACAGGCCTCCCAAGAGGACTTTCAACGCCCCCAAAAGGGCCCATTGAGAGGGAATCCGACCTGACATGCCGATCCCTCCCCAAAACATGGCCGCCGAATGCCAGCAGGCTCCAAGAGGCCCACTCCCGAAAGACACCAGGGAGCCTCTTGAAGAGAAGAGGTGTCTTGTCAACGACCCCTCCTGGCCCCAAGAGTACCCTAAGAGGCAGTCGAGATGCATCTAAGTATGTCCACCTCTTCTCTTCTTCCTCTCCCTCCTCTTCCTCGCCATGAACACACCAACAGGTGGCAACACTGATGCGAGATGGGTCGGCAGAATGAGCTACGCGATTCAAACATGGCACAGTCAATGAGCAATGACACATTTGCGCGACCTCCCACTGCGAGCAATATCGTAGCGACGCTTTTTCCTCATAGCTCATCGTCTCCGACTGTTGTGAAGCCCGCCTCGGAATCTCAAACAGCAGCAAGGCACAAAGCGCATGACGGATCATAGACTCACAGAGCCATGGACGCACAGCATACATCATGAACACGATGCGACCATAAACCATTGTGACTGTTACTGCTGTGTCGTATGTTGGCGCTGCTGGACGCGAACTCGACCATGCTAAGGAGCCCGCGTCATATTCTCGCAAGTAAGTTGGCACGGAGTCCGCAACGTCGTCCTCCACCGGCGAGGGAACAAAGACCAATCGATCACGTCTCAATCACACCGTACAAGCACAGCCCGCACAGCTTCCTTTGTATCACGCAGAGTCAGTGCTGTGGGAACGACAGGAGGAGGGGAAAGAGGACGAGGAGGGGGACGACGAGGAAAAGGATGAAGGAACCAAACCGTGTGCACCGCAACGCCTCAATGCCTGCGTACACCACACTGCCTGTGTACACACTGCCTGGCGCCCGGGCTGCCGCCCCGCCTGCGGGGACCTCGGGGCGCTCCTCCTCCCTGCCCTCTCCCTCCCCCCCCCTGTGCCTTGTCCCCCCCTCCCTCCGCACGCCGCCATGGCGCCCACGCTGCCGCCGCGACTGGCAGCTTCCCTCGTGTGGCAGTGCTCCTGGGCCTGGTCTTGCCGCCCCGCACCCCACCTCACGGGCCCAGCATTTCGCTGGTGGCAATTTGAAACCTAGATTGCTCGTGTACTTGCCGACCCCTGTCAACCCGGCCTCCCACCTGGGCGGCCTCCTGGCGCTGTCCCTGACGTGCAAGTACCTAGTCCTACTTCACCGACGGCGTCACTGCGGTACCCTTTGCTTTCGCGAACTGGGCCTCGTCATCGCCCGTGGGTGCTCCGGCGCTGCGGCCCGGCGGCTGCCATGGTCACCGCTGACGGGGCTGGCCGCGCCAGCGCGCTCAGGTCGAAGTCTTCCGCCTCTGAGTGCCCCCTCCTCCTTCCTCCTCCGCGGCCGCCCTGTCCGTCTTTTCCCCTCTCCTGCATGCTGGGCAGTTCGCTTCTCAGTGCCCCCGTTTAGCTCTATCGCTGGTGCAGCCATTCTGCATCGCCGTCGACGAAAAACTGTGTTCACACTGTCTATGTGCACCTGTGGAGGTCTCTGGACGTCGGTCGTCGGCGATGTCAGCGTCGTCCCCCCAAGCCCACTCCCAGCCCAGACATTACTGGGCCCCTCCCCGCAAGTAACATCGCTGGGGGATAAAACTGGCTCCTGCACCGAGCCAGAGCCCAACATCTGTGGCGCTCTCTCATCCCCTCTCTTCCCCTCTACATCTTCGGGCGGGGACTGGTAACTACAGTTCTCCTCCCCGCCTCCTCCTCCTCCTCCTCGATGACGCCCCCCCCTCTTCCCTCCTCATCCGCATCGTCCTACCTCCTCGCCCCTCTCCTCTCCCAACGCCTTGGGCCCCTCGACGGTCAGCTGACTATGTTATCCCCTTCCCTCTCAACTGGCGCTGCTCCCCTCCCCGTTCCTTCGTCGCTCCCTCTCAGCCCCACCCTCTCCGACTGGCGGTCCTGGGCGAAGTCGCCTTCCTGAAAACGACTTGGCACGAAGACGTTGCCCGCCTCTTCGACGGTCTCATCTTCGGCTTCCTCATCGCCCCCACGATAGTGGGCGTCACTGGGCACGAAGACGCTGTCCTCCTCGATGGCATCCTCCTCTTCGCCCTCGTTTTGCCGACTGGGCACGAAGATCTTCCCACGGCCTGCGTGCGCCCAACCACCCGCAAGCCTGCTTCCCAAAGGATCGAGACCGGACTGTTCTAGGTTGGAGGCACTGACGATACTCCGCCGGATAATACTAATTATGCGCTGCATACAACGTTTGCTTTACAAATCTGGCCAATGTGTAATCCGTCAGGGGACATACGTGCATTCAAACTCTGTGCTCCATCGACTGGCCATTCCGTAGGATAACAATCCATGGCTCAAGGATGTCCTTACCGCCTCCCCATCTCCAAATACGCCGTTTGAATTGCCGCTTTTGTTGGAACATGGATCGAGAGACGAGACTTTTCCTGAACTTCGGTGCTGGGCAAGGCTGCGCCGTACAGTCGGTACGGAACTGCGCGCAGGACAGGTATGCGGACAGGTATGCGGCATGCGAATCACTTTGATTCAAGGTCAAAGAACTGCTACGCAGACTTTTAATGTACATTCGTTGTGTCTCGTGTTTGTATCTGCTCTCCGTGTCTTCAATGTCGCGATTGCGTGGTTGATTACATGCGCTTTCCAATGAACATGTTTCAAGCCATTTCCAATGCACGTGCGTCGTCTGCTTGCTTGCGTCAACTGTTTCTCACGCATCCCTCGCAGAATTGTACATAGTATTCCTGTTATTCTTCATATTTATTCTCTGGCGTATTGCGACGCCAAACGTGAATCTAAGATGGACGTATGTTGTTCTGATGTGGCTCTTAGCAAATTCTAGTTGGAATCGTGTATATTCGTGTTCGTAGGCTGGTCCACTGTGCCACCCAAAATGCTCTATCGTACAAGATGTTCTCCAACAATGTTTCCTCTAATGCGGGGCCGAAGGCCCCTGGTCTGGGCGGCCTGTCTCCAGAGGTTCCCAGGGGCGCCAAGAGGCTCTCCCCCAAGAGGGCCCAACGCAGCCAGGGCCCAGAAAGGTGACCTCGATAGGGCAGTAACTCGTCGTCGCCGTCGTCGGCGGCGGCGTCGGTGGCGTCGGCGTCGTCGTCGGCCGCGTCCCGCGCCTGGCGGCGGGCCCGGCGGCAGCGGCGGCTTCTCCGCGGGGCGCTTCGCGCCACGCCTCTCGGAGAAGACGGGCTCGGCCACGCGCAGCGACGCGCTCGGCGGCGCGCCCCTGGCCTTCGAGGAGAGCGGCAGGGCGCGGCCTCATCGGGCCGAGGCGGGGGCAGGATCATCGTTCCAGAGGCCTCCTGGATGGGGTCGGAGCAGATGGGGTCGAAGGATCGTGCCGCACCGCCGATACATCGGCGATGTCGGGGCGATGCACTGGCGATGCATCGTCGATGTCGGCGATGCATCGGCGACGTCGACGTGAAGCAAGTCGGGCTCCACATCGAGCCGCATCGGCGATGCATCGACGATGTGGCGCGATCCTCCCACCCCATCTGCTCCGACCCCCTCTGGGAGGCCTACATGTTCCCGCCTCAAGACCAGCACTTCTCGCGGCCATGCGTGGCTCATATATCCTCTGGTGCGTTGTCGCCTGATCACCATCGGCGGTGGACAAACCTCCCTTTAATGAACATCCCCTTAGTGAAAGCGGCCTGGGACCGAACCCGACGGACCTGGACCCGCAAAAATGACGGCCGTGACGCCCTCTCGCGAACCGAAAACGGCCAATTCCTTAATCGATGTGTCAGGGTAGGAGGTCTGTCCACCCCCGACACCACGAGAGTGGCCGTGTCGACTCTGCGTGGAAAATCTGGTCCGGAGCAGTCCCCTGGCCTTCAAGGAGAGCGGCATGGCGCGGCCTTGCCAGGCCGAGGCGGGGAGGAGTGATCAGTCGGCATCAATAAGACGAAGCCAGGACGAGGACAAAATCGAGGGGGGGGGGGGGGGAATCGAAGATCTCTGAGATCCAGCAGCTCTAGGGAATGTGTCAGGCGCCGCGGTCTTCTCAGAGCGTACCAGAACGCTTTGAGAGCGTTCCGGAACGCTATGGGACAGATTTGTCCTCGTCCTAGCCCCATCCGACTTCAACTTCGACAGCGTTGGTTCTGGGAAAAGGGGTGTCTTTCGCCATGGGGTCGCAAAACATGCAACAGTTCATCCTGTGGCGCATGGCGCGTTGCAACCGCGTGCTGATCTTGCACGTGGAGCTGTGTCTGTGCGCAGGCGCTGCCTACTTTACAGCCTGCCAGCCCACTGTGGAGGAGATCCGATCGAATCACCATCGAGTCGACAGGTCGGCTCGGATCGGAACCGGCCCCGGATCGGGCTTTGGGAAGAGAGGGGAGAATATCGGCCCGCCGACCGCCGCGTGCAAGGCGGCGGCAGCGATCTGCCGTGCTCGCCCCCCTGCGCGCCCCCCCGAGAACGCCGCGCACTGGAGTCACTCCCGCAGCTCCCCGTCGCTCGGACGTCCATTCCCTGTGCTTTTGTCGGTTTCGTGCGTGGCTTCTTCGCCAAATGATCAAGGATGTTCCTCGATTGTCCTCGCCGAAGGAAAAATGCACACGTCCGAGCGATGCCAAACGAGAACGCCGCGCACGGGAGTCACCCCCGCAGAGGGGGCCCCCCTCGCGTCTCGCCGAAGAGGCGGGGCCCCGCGCGCGGAGGCGTCCGCCCAGGGCGCGGCCGAGCGACCGCGCCCGGCGGCCGGGCTGCCCTTGTCCTCCCCGCCCGACGACGGCAGCGAGCCTTCGTGGTCCGACGCGCTGGGTGCAGCTGGCTCCAGGCAGGGTGCAGGAGCAAGGGAAGGCGACACCAACACCAACAGGGCGAGGAGATGCGCGGAGGCAAGGGGGGTCTCCCTGGTGGTGTGGTCCCCCCTCTCGCTCGAGACATGCCCAGTCTCCCGCTCGGGGAGGCATTGTGGACCTCCTCGCTGGAGGTGGGCCCCCTGGTGTTGTTGGTATCGTTTCTCCTCCCTCCGAGGGTGGCCCTCGCGACCCCAATCGGTCCTTAAGAGGCGCCCGACCAATGTGAAAGTGAAGCTTCGGGGCGAAGTATCATGGACACACCGTCAAGCCGAGGCATGCTGCAACACCGGATCCACCAGCAAGTAATCATGATACATTGGAGATCGCTGTGGAGCAGCGTTGTTTCCAGGGCCATGTCCCAGTACGCTCGGTCGGCGCGCCTGAATCGTCAACAGCAATCCTTACGTCACCCATTTGCAAGAAGGTCTGGTCTTAGGTTTGCTCTTACCGATTATTGGACTGCTTAGGTTTGCTCTTACCCTACAACCACTTCCCCCACCTCAGCCAGGAACAAACTCGTACGACAAGGACACCTGACCACTCCCCATGATCTCAACAGCTAGGCCAGAAGTCACACTTGCCCTGGTAGGATGATGGCCATTGGGTTACGTAGATGGCTACCATCTTCACGAAACTTGCCATACCACACAGCGGTGTCAGCTGCCTATGGGTCCAGTTTGATCTTCAAACCATCGTCGAATAATCCAAGACACGCGTTACGAAAACAGCCGCGCCCCCTGTAATGATATCGGAACGATCGAACATCCATCACAGTCACCTCGGCCCTCCGCTCATCGCGACCACTTCCAGAAATCGGCCCCCGATCTTGGCATTCTCTGGCGCTCTTCGACAAAGGTCGAGCTCGCACCCGACCGTGCTCACACAAAACCAAACTTAACCCGCACCCGACTGAACCCGCACCTGAGCGCACCGCTGGAACTGGCGCCCAATGTGCGAATCTGGCTAGGCCAAGCGTGAATCCCAACGGTGCTCCGGGCGGTGCGAGTCTGGCTGGTGCGAGATCGGTCCCCTCCCTCAACCTGATCCTCATCCGCATCCTCCCTCCTCTCTGGTCCTCGTCCCCCTCCCTCCGTCCTCCTCCTCATTTTCCTCCATTTGCTCCTCATCCCTCCTTTCGTATCCTCCTCCTCCTCCTTCTCCTTCTCCTCCTCCTCCTCCTCCTCGATCTCCTCCTCCTGCTCCCTCCTCTCCTCCCCCCCTCCCGCTCCCCTCTCCCTCCTCCCCTCCTTCCTCCTTCCCCTCCTCACCTCCTCCGATCGCCTTAACGCAGAGCAAGTTCGCACGAAAACCTCGAAACAGATGAAGGGGTGGTGGTGGTGATACCTCTTCAGAGTGGATCTCTCGCTTGCGACACCTCCTTTACACCCCACGCACGAGTCGCGCGGATGGAAGGCCCACCGCCGTCGAGGCCCAACCACTACTCGTCGCTGTGCAACCGCTCCACGTATGGAGCCCTTGTTTCGGAATGGGCAAGCGCTCGACGCTGCTTCACACACCTGCGATCATGCACCGTGCATCTGGGCAGTTCTCGTAGCCGCAGGGACGGCGGGCGACGGCCAGATCGGACCCTCGCCCGAGCGTCAGGCCCATGGGGCGCCCGCCTTGCAGACAGGGCGCTCCCCGCCGTGGAGAGAGGAATGCCCGCAAGGACTCGCGAGGAGGGGCCTCGGGATGGGAGGGGTATGGCACCCTCCCCCCCGAGTTCTCCCCCGGACCTCGGACCCCTCCCAAGGTCCATCCTGCCCCGTTCTGCACCCTGAACAGTCCCGAGGCCCGAGACAGGACCTCAAAGGACGAAGTTGACGAAGGAACTGATGCTCCTCCTGTTTCTTCGATCCTGAAAGGAGGGGAGGAGGAAGAAGAGAGAGAGAGACAGAGGGAGGGAGCGATGGAGAGGGAGGGAGCGATGGAGAGGGAGAGAGAGAGCGTGAGAAACACACACACACATAGAGAGAGAGAGAGAGGGAGAGAGAGAGAGAGACAGAGAGAGCGAGAGGAGGCGCAGAGGCGCGGACCTCCTCTACCGGAGCCCAGCGGCGGCGGGGGGGGCGGCGATGGGAGCTGCGGCGCCCTGGAGGCCTCTGGGGGAGGGGGGTTGGAGGGAGGGAGGGGCGGTTCGAGGATCGAGGGTTCGACCTCCAACTCCTCCTCCAATTCCTCCCCCTCCTCCCTCCTCTCCTCATATTAATGTGTTGTTTTTTTTTGTTTTTGTGCTGTGCTGTTCCATCTCTCCCCGTGTGCATATACATGTATCTGTCTTCATTCTATATATATGTGCATGTATGTATATATATATATATATATATGCACATGTATGTATATGTATATATATACGAATACACGTGTGTATCCCTGTTATACTCCTCCTCCTCCTCCTCCACTTCGGTGGTCCAAGGTGGATGCTCCGAGGGCTCTAGGATCCATGGCCCGAGGATCGAGGGAGGCAATGGCAGGATCAGACAATATCGAAGCGTCGGGTCGGGCCGCGCCGGCACGAAATGGGGGTCGGATCGGATAAGCCGCCCCATGATTCTCCGCATCGGCAACACCGTGCAAACATCGGGCCGCATCGGATCGTCGGAACATCGAAATCGGATTGGACCAGGCCGGCCGAAGCCGATAATGATTTGGATCGATAGATCAATCCCGAGAAGGAGTCGGAGGGAGGGCTCAAGGATCGAGAGTTTGAGGGAGGGAGTCGAGCGCCCAGGATCTAGGTCTGGGGAGTGGATGGTTCGAGGATCGAGGGTACTGTCTGAGACTGGTCGAGAGAGGGAAAGCATGAGTCTTTCTGTGCGAGCGCCCTGGAGATGCCAACATCACCTGTGCCCGTCATCGACGGGCTGAAAGCCTAAAAGGCTATGACAGACACAAAGAGGGGGGAAGAGAAGAGGTAAGAGAGCACAGCGGGACTACTTTCAATGGGTCTGGCATAGCCAAGAAATTACTTCCCGCCCCCCGGACTGCCCGTCTCCCGGCTCTGAAAGATCTGAACTAGCTCTTAGAAGGGCCTCCTTCGAGGCTCTACGGGAACGAGACTTGAGAGAATTGTTTAAGGAGCGCTCCGACATGTGACCTTCCTCGCCCACAAGAATCACGGTTCCCTTGGACAACAGATCGGTCAGAGCCACGTTGCCACATGCTGCATCCGCCTTCGTAAGCGCGTCAGCAGCCATTCGACCGTGTGGAACCCATCTGACTTGAAAACCTACAGCGCTCATACTGTCTCGCACGACTGCGAGCTCGATACTGTTCCTTCGGTCGGCTCTCGACCCGGCCGAATTCTTCGAAAGAGTGTCGAAAATGGATTTCGCGTCAACCACGGAGAGAGTCTCCACTCCTTCCGAGAGAGTGCAATCACGGCTCAAAACAACGGAGAAAGGAAACTGCGACAGATGCCAGTCTGGGCGACTGACGTCGCCGAACACAAGGTCCCTCCACAGGATGGACAGCCACTGGGCCTCGGCGAGGGCGGCAGAGAGCGACAGTGTCTCTGCAGCTCCGGTAGACGCAACCACCCTTTTTAATCCAATCGATCTCCAGCTCAAAAGGGAAACACGAGACCTTCTGTTCTGCCTTATGGCCGGATCGGCCGCTAGAACCAACTACCCTCCCTGGGCCCCGTTTCTTCGAGCGGACCCCGGGCCCCCCGCGTCGGAAACCGTCGCGAAGCTCATCGAGCTCGGGCCCAGTGGCCACAGAACTATCTTCTGACTGGCGGCTCCCTTGAGATGCTTGACTATCTTGATGCACAACATTGCGTCACTGACCGTGGGTGACGGGAAAGCGGCGCTCTGAATGGAGGCTCGTGCCGACACGTCCGGCCGGGATTCCCGACCTAGCCACTGAATCTGGGCCACCATCGTTCTGTACAGCTTGACCTCCTCCGGGGTCAACGGCGCCTCGGGGTCCGAGCGCCTCTCCTTAGCTAACCGTATGGGGGCAAGTTGTTCTAATATGTATTTCTCTTGATATATGAAGATTTTCTGGCCCACTTGTTTCACGTGTCTCCCGGCGAAATCGGCCTCCCCGGTCTCCCGTTTGCCGAACTTGAACCTACCTCGGAGTCTATCCTTCATACCCTGGCGCTCCGCAGGAGCACTCGCCGCTATGAGATCGTCCACCTCAATGAGTACCAAGGAACGGATCTCCCCTTGAGACGACCTCTTAACCCACAGGCAGGGTTCTAAAAGGGACTTGCTGAAACCGTCTTCTGAGAGCCATGGGGCGAGGGTACGGTGCCAGAGGAGAGGTGCGTCATTCAGGCCGCACACTGGCGCAATGAGCTCGATGAGCTCACCTGGTCTCAAATTCAGCCCTTGGCACGGCTCGCAAAAGATCGACCCCTTGGGACGATGAAGTCGGTCGGACTGACAGAACGCATTCTTGCAGTCAGCGATCTCGAGCTCCCAACCGAGCGAACTGATCGCTTGGAGGGTGACCATAATACTCTCTGCTTGGGGGGTCGGGGCATAGACGTGTAACTCTTCATTGTCCGGTTAATGGTGCCCCTGGACACACCATCGCGATTTCGCGAGAGCCCCTGAGCCCACCCCCTCTTGAGGCTTGAACCTCCTAACCATCCTAGACCCCAGAACTCTGTCAGGAAATCTTCTCCAAATTACAGCTGCCTCGGCCGCCTTCAAAATCCGCACCGCCCCGGAGTCGAGAATTGCCTTCCACTCCCTGGCGTCGGAAAAGGAAAACAGGGGCCTTTCCTCGGGGGAAAGACTCTTCAGTGAAACTTCGGCGCCGCGCCTTGACGGGGGATCCTCGCCCTTTCCCTTACCGTTGGAAGTGGCGAAAGTCTCCAGAGACTCGGAACACCAGAAATCAAAACTAAAGTGGAACCAGGAGCAGAGCTCTCCCCAGAGATCCTCCTCCTCCTGGTCTTCCCCCCCCCGTCCCCGCAGCATTAGGCCTCCCCAGAGGCTCTGGTGTCTCTCTCCTCGGAGATCGAGACCCCTCTCGCGCGGCAGAAGAAGGTTCCGGCAGCTGGCGAGCTTCGTCCTCACGAAGTGGGCCTAAGCTGCTGGCGCTCGGAGTCTGACGACTCCTCCTAATACACATTGGCACATCGTCCAGAAGACCATTTCGTAAACCAGAGCTTTCCCGTTCCTCGGCGGCTTCCCTGACTCGGCCTGGACCCTGGATTCGGTCTTCGATCGGCGTCAGACGAGGTCTCTGAGATGGAGGTGGCTCGGTGGGATCTCGTCGCCCGGCTGGATTCACCTCGTCAACCTCTGAGGCCTCGTCGCCCCCTGGGCGGTCCCTGACCTCGGGCATCCCCCTGGGAGATTCTGCCCCGATGCTCTGAGATGGAGATGGTCACTGGGCGCGCCGTCGACGCTTGGTCGTCTCCGATCGGGCCAGCTGCCAGCTGCCGCGGCAGGCCCCTGGGCCTGCGGAGGCTCGGCCGGCGGAAGCACGGGAACCACTGGGACTGGAGCGTCCTGAGACTCGTGCTCCTCGAGATCCCAAGCCTCCGGGGGCGGCGGGCCTTCGGCCTCAACGCCCACTGCTCTGACTCGTCTTCCCGGAGACTGAAGCTCCTGACGTAGTCGAGCGAAGGAAGGTGAGTCCAGAAGTTCAACTCCCCCGGATTCGTCCTTAGTGGCCCATCTAATATGTTCTTGGCCACACTTCAGCAGGCGCGATCTCATCGCTACCCACGCTGTCGTGCCCTGCTGAAGCACTACGGCTCCTGGGCCGGCCCAGCGGGAACGCTTGGTCCGGGGGCCCTTTTCCCTGTCCTGAGACGTTCCTCCTTTTCTCCAAACGTACACCCAGGCTCCAGGAAGGAAAATCTTGTCAACGTGCTTTCGGGCCTTGCTGGCCGCTATCAGGCGGTCCCGGGTGTCCATAACCATGACGGCCTTCTTGGCCTCCTCCCTGAGGGCGTGCTTTCGAGCGAAGGCGGTGGCAGGGGAGTTGGAGTCCGTTGATCCTCGAATCACGTCTCCGATCCCAACTTCGTCGTGAGCTTCATCGGACAAGAGGGATCGGGGAAGACGAGGATTCTCGCCGAACACCATCTGATAGGGAGAGAAGCCGCCCCTGTGAGAGTACATATTCTTTGCTGAGACAACCTCGCAGAGGAGTGCTTCTACCTCCTCGAGGTTGGTAGGCTCCGCCCCACCGGCGGCTCGAACAAGCGCGCTCTTGGCTAACCCCCCATGACGCTCACACCTCCCATTCTGCCAAGGAGACTCGGCGTCACAAACGTGCTGGTAACCCCCAAGATGCTCAAAACCCCTGGAAAGAGATCCTTCGAACTCTTGCCCCCCATCCGTCATCGCCGTCTCTGGCATCCCGCAAGGTCTCACCCAGAACTTGAGGAAGGCGTTCCAAACCTCAGCTGGCGTGGCGGCTCGCAGCAAGGTGCACCTGGAGATTCGATCCGTGATCGATCAGGTTCAGCACTGGGTGAGTCGAATTTAGCACTTGTATGTAAAAGAGATCGGCCGCGACAAGCCTATTGAAACGGTATGTTCGGGGCAAGTGAGCTGTACGTCTCCAACCTGGACGAGATCCTGAGTCACACGTGGGGCACTTAAAACATTGCAGGACCCATTGGATGACTTCCTTCTTGGCTTTGCCGACTTTCAGGGTCCTGACGAAATGATCCCTTCGAGGGTGTCCGAGGTTCACGTGAAGCTTGTGAACTTCTTCCTGGAGCTCCCTGGAGAGCTCTGGAGTCTTCGAAAGTCCCGGGGGATTTGGGCAGCTCCTGGTTTCTTGCTCACCTTCGGACTCAGAGTCCTCGACCTCGGCTGGTTCGTTGGGTAGGTCGTCTCCCGCCGCTGGAAACGATCCCTCAGTGGCCTCACTGAAGATCACCTGCTCGACGCCCTGCGCAAGAGCGTTCACCAGCGCTGGTGGAAACCGTTCAGCCGCCGACGTCCTGGCGCCGCCAATAAGAACATAATGCACATGACTCCCCTCGCACCTGCGTGCACACTTGTCCAGGATTTCCTGAGTTGGATATAAATCGAATAGGTTTCAACGCTGGCCCCCCGTCGAGAGTCTTCAAACCAAAAGCACATTGATCAGCTCGGACCTCGAGATCCCCGGACTGTTCCAGCAAGATCTCTGTGGACCTCAGCTGCCTTGAAAAAGCCCCGAAAAGATTTTCGTTGAGAAACTTCCTTCCGTGAGCGTTCTGATGCATCGCCACCTGCGCCGCCAGACCCCAGAAGAAAATGCTTTCTTGCTCAATTCGGTCTCTCTCATCTGGATCCATCTTGTCCCAGTTAGGGACTCTAGCTACTGACGCTCCTCGGCAGGGTGGAGTCATCAGGATGACCTCGGGGCGATCTGACCGAATCATTTCCCGAATGCTTTTCCTTTCCCGGGCTCGGCGAAGGTCCCAACCCGTTCTCTAATCCACGGCTCTCGATACGGGAAAGCCCCTGCGAGATGTCTCTGAGGTGGCCCTGGGGGGAGAGAACAGCTCTAGGAGCACCGTCCTCTTCTTCTGGACCATCTCCTGGATGGCTTTGTGCCTTAGTTGCTTTCTCGAGGCGCGAACCCCCTTTCCCACTAGAGATCTGAGGGCGCCTTCTCGCGCCCTACGAGGTACCGCCACGGGAGGCTGAGCCAGAGACCTTCTAAGGGTCGGACGTCGGTCCAGTATGGGCCAGCTCTGGGGCATACTAGCCGGGCCACCAGCCGAGGCCCAGACAGAGATGATCAGCTTGGACGGCTTGTAGCCCTCGAGGTTGAAGGCAATCTCGGACGCTGCGGCCCCTGCCCAAAGAGTGTCGGTGACGGTGGTGATCTTCGCGGGGGTCTTAGTCGCTATCCTCAGTCTCTTGGCCCCTGATCCCTCAAAGATGTTCGACGTTTCTCCTCTTGCCCTGAGGGCAAGATAGATCAGAAAATTTTGGGCCTCGGATCCCTCCAGTCGTTTTTCTTCTCAAAGACCCCTCTCGGTCACCTCTTCCAGAGAAGCCGACCTGCTGGTCTCGGTGTCCCAGAGCCAGGTTCCCAAGAATTCCGACTTTTTCCGCATGTCCACCTTGGAATTCCTTCGATCGGTGATCCTGAAGCTTTTTGCGGCCCAGTCCCCGGATTCGGTCCCTGGGGGAAGCAGGCCTCTGAGGTCCCCCTGGATCCCGGGGTCAAAACTGGGAACTTCTCGGATGGTGGTGGGGGAGACGGAAGGATGATGATGATCAGGATTTTGGCTGCAGGAGCCAGGAGCAGATGACGCACCTGCCTTGGTTATGTAGTTCGTCGAGACACTCTCGACGGATGATATGTAGTTGCTCTCGACCACCGAGAGGCTGGATTCACCTAGCGCTCGTCGTCGCTCTCGATCTTCATCGCCTCGAGGGCTGGCCCCGCGCTGCTTGCCGCTCCGGTCAGGCGGGGGCTGGTCATCGTCATGAGGTCCCTGAACTGGGCGCGTGTATCGTCCGTCTGCTGACGCTGCTCCATCATCCACTGGGTGAGCTCTGCCCGATTGCCCCCCTGGTTCTTGAGAAGCTCGGTGAACTCCGCGCTGCGGCCGTTCGCCTCGACCCTGCGGGCTGGAGGACTCTTGGCGGCGGTGGGGCCGAAACCCGCAGGCGGCGCCATCACGATGTTGCCCGGTGGGGGCTTCACTGGGATCCCCTCGCAAATCGGCCTCATTCTGGTCTTGAGTGGCGTCGCTTGCCCTGGGCAGCTGCTCGAAGAAGACCCTGGGCTGTGTGGCGGCCTTCGCACTGGTACCTTCTCCGCCTGCTGGTAGATTCCGTTCCTGACGGCGATGCCCATCATCACCTCCATCTGCTCGGTCTCCTTGCGCACCCACTCCTGCTTGATGCCTTCGCGCTTCGTCTCCCTCTCGATCTTCATCCCGATCTTCTCCTCGGCCGTGCACCGGGCCGTCTCGAGTCGACCGCCGCGCTTCTTGCACTTCGCCCACCTCGCATACTGGTTCGAGCGGCACTCTCTCGCCTCCAAGGGATGCTCGCAGTCCTCCTCGCTGATCCCCCGGCGAGCGCCCAGCTTCAAGCGAGGGGCCAAACTCGCAATCAGCCTGGACTCCGCACAAGACCTGAGAAGCACCAGTAGAGTTAGTGCCCACCTCCTCCAGCGATGAGCTGGTGGAGCTAGCAAGTAGCCTCCCTCGTTCAGCAGGTTCTTCTCGACCTCCGACAACTCGCAGTCCTCGTAGCTCATCTGCTGCAGCTCGGAGTCCTGCCAGGGATCTGGCGGGAGGTCCCAGTTCGCCTCGATCTCTGAGTCCTCCTCGTCGACCGGCTCGAGATCCGAGGATGCGAGGTGCGTGGCCGCCAGCCGAGCACGACGGCGCGTCTTGGACAAGATCCCGGACACGCGGCGCTTCTGCATCGTAGATTTGGGAGTCGTTCTCATCACCCTGGGGCAACTGAGAGCTGAAAACTTGAGTGAGAGAAACGGCTACGGAGGGGGGTGCAATTCAACTTGGCTTGTCAGATGCCGCAAAGAATTCCCGCTGACCCGAGACTCCCGAGACGAAGAGTGAGAACTGCCTGACTGAAGCAACTGAACGCCCCTGCTCTCGCCACCTACCCGTGGCAAGTCCTGTGGTCCGATGTCGGACTTCAGAGAGAAGTCGGAGTGGCCGATCCAGTAGTCCGGCATCTTGAGCATGCTGTCCTGGTTGGCCCACTCGTGCTCGTAAATGTGCTCTATCCAGGTGTCGTGCTGATCTCGGAACTTACAGCGCGTGACCCTGAGCTCGTCGAGATCCTGGATACTGACTGGCAGGCTGACCTCCGCATTCGGATCGACTAGCTCTCGCCTTGGCCTCACGTGATGCAGGCGGCAGCGATCTGACATCATTTCCCGGAAATCCAGGTGGCCCTCGACCTGGTTCGCCATGCAAGTGGTCTCCTGAAGCTCTCCCTTCGGCAACGTGAAACTGGGGAACTTCTTCTCGAGGCTGGGGCTCAAACGGAAATCCTTCGAGGGCCTACCAATCAACGCTATTGATCTGTGTCCTGAGGGCAGCCTGGTCATAGGAATCTCATGTTCACCATCCCCTCCGAATCTCAAAACGTTGAGCTTCATATCAATGACAGCTCCGAGGAATTCAAGAAACCCAGCCGGTATCAGCGGCGGACACGCATGAGGTATCACCAGGAACTCCAAGACTCCGCACTTCGCGAACGAGAGCGGCACCGCCGCCTTGGCAATCGGACGAATTCTCCCTCCCACTCCATTGGCATACGGCAGGTCGTCTTCCTTTGTCCCATGAATCACGTAGCCCTTGGCCTTGGAGGCCGAGATCATCGTGTCCAAGTCCGGCTGACCTATCAGCGCCTGGGCGGCTGCGGTATCCACTAGTCCATGATCTTCCATGTCACGAAGATGCACTCCCGAGAATTCCTGTGATCCCTCTGCCAGCCTCTCAAAGAACGTGATCCACGATGGAGCTGAAGTCCCGAAAGAGTCGAATGAGAAATAGAAATCGTCGGCTGCACTGACGTTTGACACATGACCCGACTTCTCTGCTTTCAATCTGTCTTCTTTCGATCGGCACGGCTTCCGACAATCTTCGCGCCAATGACCCTTCCCACCGCAATTCGTACATCGAGTGTGTTTTTCATGAACCCTGGGCGTCCCGCTGGAGGTGATGAAGCCGTGCCTCGCTTTCTGTCGAAAAACTCCCGGTCGACTTTCCGAGCTGCTTTCGGTTGTTTTGCCTCTTTCCAAGTTCCGCATACACATCAAAAGCCTCGTCCTCATACATATCCTGGGCCTCCAGAGAAGTCAAAAACGCTGCGGCCTCCTCGGCTGGAAACTCCACCTTGAAGAGATCTCCAGAGTCGCACAGCTGACACTCGTCGTCTTCGTCTAAGAGTGGCGTAGACCTTGCTGGACTGCTGCGGCGGTCTCGGCAGGAGATTCTTCTCGGCTGCGTCTAACTGCAGAAGGGCGCTCTTCACCTACTTGCAAGACCGATCGCCCGCCATCAACGCCCGAAGGTTCACTCGCATCTGGCCAGACAACTGAGTTCCCTCTTCAGAAAATCTGGCCTTGACATCATCCGGGAGAGTCAATCCGAAAGTTTCTGCCTGCGAGATTTGCGTGTCACGGCGCACCACAAACTCGGTGAGGCTCTCGCCTCTCCGTATGTTCACGTCGAACAGCGCGGCACTGTGCGCCTCGCGTTCTCGATCTCCTGGCCTTCTCCGTTCAGTAAACGAAGGTGCTTGACGAGAATCTCAACTCCTTCCTCGGCGTCTAGCTGGTCTCTCACACCTCTACACCTTGGCCTGGAGCTCGACGGGAAATCCTTCCAAGATCTTCGAAGCCTGGGTTTCCGGTTGGAAGCCAGTTTTCGTCCAAGAAGTCAAGTTGTGGAGGTACGTGTCCAAGTGCTCTAAGCCCAGGAACGGTGGCGGAATCGAGAAGTCCCTGTTCCGCTCAACTGGCCCCTTCCAGGGCCCGTGACTCTAGTCCGAAGATGCCCAGGACTGCGTTGCCCACGACCAGGGGTGCCAGTGCCACCAGCTCCACCAGTCTTGTTCTTCCCCTTCACCTTCTTCTTCTTCTTCTGCTTCTTGCTGCTCGTGTGCCGGTTCCTCGCCGGCTGCCTCGTCTGTCGTGGCCACAAATGTCATGGCTGACTCCGAAACGCTTGCTCCTTGAGACGATGCCCGTCCCCCTATCGGTACCACGCTCCGGCTACCATTGTCTGAGACTGGTCGAGAGGGGGAAAGCATGAGTCTTTCTGTGCGAGCGCCCTGGAGATGCCAACATCACCTGTGCCCGTACGGGCTGAAAGCCTAAAAGGCTATGACAGACATAAAGAGGGGGGAAGAGGAGAGGTAAGAGAGGACAGTACGAGGATCGATGGTTCGAGGTTCTCGGGGCGTCTCGCGCCCTGTTTGGGCCTCCAGCGGGGCTTCCCGCCGCCACGCCTGGAACCCCTGGAGGGGATGGAGTGTCCAAGAGGGAGCGCGCAGCACTGAAAAGACAGGCATCCCTCTCTAAAATCCGCCCGCCGGCCCCCTTGCGGGGCCAGCAGGCTGCGAGGGTGAGGATTGCAGCTCCCCGTTCCAGTTGCAGTTTCCAGTTTTCACTGTTACAGTCCTGCTTTCTGCTTCCTTACTGTGAATTGTTCCTGAACGCGGGGGAGTCCCAAACAATTTTGTTGTACCACGCCCAGATCGCGTTGTCTGAATTCCTGGGGGGGCGTGGGACAAGTAAAATTACATGATGTTCGCGTCCCCGAGGCCATAATTCTTGGTAAATTATGCCATATTCGCGTCCCCGAGGCCATACACCCTAGTACATCAACAATATTCGCGTCCACGAAATCCTAATGTTCGGGAAAATCAAAAATATTCGCGTCCCCGAGGCCATAAACCATGATACATTACAAAATGTTCGCGCCCTCGAGACCATAAACCCAAGTAAATTACATAATATTCGCGCCGCCGAAACCATAAATATTCGAACATTATACAATGTTCGCGTCCCCAGGGCCAGAACCCCATGTAAACTACACCATGCTTGCGTCCCCGAGGCTACAAACTCTCGCAAATTATACAAGATTCGCGTCCCCGAGGCCATGCTCCCTAATAAAGTACACCATATTCGCGTCCCCGAGGCCATACACCCTCGTAAGTTACGCAATATTCGCGTCCCCGAAGCCATCACCCCTTGTAAATTACCTAATATTCGCGCCACCGAAACCATAAACCATCGTACATGAATATTGGCCCTCGCGTGAACTCCCGACATTGCTTCACGTCAGCGTCCAGACATCCCAACACAGCTCTCTGGCAAGTCCCATTCTAAGAGAAGGGGGCTGGCGGCATGGGGGCGAAGCCCTTACGGATAAACGCATGAGCGGCTCTCGGGCTCGGTTATCAAACCCTACGCAGCGAAAATATATACACAGACACCCTCAGACGATTTTTGAATGTACCTTCAGGGTGGGCGCGGTATACAAAGTCGCTGGCTCCCAGTGGTGATTTTCACACCGCAGCCCTTCCCTGAGGCCCAGGAAGTTTCAGGAATTGTCCATTGGAGGGTGCCTGTGTATATAAACACATACATATGTGTGTACATATATATATATATACACATATATATATATATATACATATCGATATATGTATACATGTGTGGCGGAGACCTCCCTGATTCCAGGGCCGCAAGTTGGATCAAGACCTCACCGACGCAGCGTTGGCCCAAAAGCGCCAGGCGCCAGATCGAGGGTGCGAAGCTCGAAGCGGAAAAGGTTGGAATACCTCTCGCCCTCTTTGGGCCTCCTGGGGGCTTCTCCCTCCTCCGTGTCCCTCCTCCTCCTCCTCCTCCTGTTCCTCCTCCTCCTCCTCCTCCTCCTCCTCCTCCTCCTCCTCTCTTCGCCGCCACGGCCGGACTCCCTCCGATGACTGGCCAAAACGCGCCCCCTGGACGGGTCCGAGGGGGGCCGATCTCGCTACCCAAAGGAAGAACTTGCCCTGGATCGAGTTTGGCGCCCGTGGCGCCTCCTGGAGCTCCCTCGTCGCCACGGCCAGATTCCAACCGTCGCTCTGGTCAGAACGTGCTCCAAGACAGGTCCCAGCGGGGCCGACAGAAACCAATGGACGCTTCTCTTCGGCTTCGGCCTCCAGAAGCAGCTGGCGGGGGGCCATCACGCAGTGCCCCGCGATGAAAGCCCGTCCCTGCCTTGGACGCGGCAAAGAGCTTCTGGGTCCCGCGCCGTGAGCACAGTAAGACGTCGGAGGTCTGAGAGGAAGGAGAGGGAAGAAGAGGATGAGGCCGAGGACGAGAAGGAGAGAGGACGAGACGGAGGATGGGAGGAGGAGAGGGGGAGGGAGAGGAAAATGGGGCAAGGGGGCCGAGGGTAGGAGCATAGGAAAAGAGGATGAGGGTGGGGCTGAGGACGAGGATGGCGGAGGGGGAAGGGCGAGGCGGATAGTGAGGATGGGAAAGGAGGGGATGAGGATGAGGCCATGGGAGAAAGAGGAGGAGGAGGTGGTGGAAAGGCACGATACAGATTTATGACTTTAACATCTACTATGCCTTAAAGAATATGTGGCCGCTCCGTCAGAGCTTCAGTCGGCGTGACCCCGCAGAGCCTCGACAAGACCTGTCTGCGTGCCCGAAGCGTGGTGTCGCAAATTTCAGACGTGGTCGACTCACACGGCCACTTCAGGCGAACAGGGGAAGCGAGGGGGGAGCGAGTGCCGCGATCGTTGATAGAGGAGGGAGGAGGGGTACGGGTTGGAGAAGCAGGTGAGGAGGACAGGTGAGGCGAAGTCTGTGGCTGTGGAACCCTCGATCACTGTTCTGCCAACGCCCGTCGCCCCTGCTCGTGGCCGTCCCTCCCCTTGGCTTCATTCTCGTTCCCCCCTTCCCGGCTTCGCTTCGCCGCCCATTGCCCTTCATTCGGCAACAGCCCACACCCCGCCCCACTCCAGCCCACCGAGGGGCCGAAGCAGGCGCGGGGGTGAGGGGCGAAGGATGGGAGAGGGAGGGAAGGCGGCAAGGGAGGGGGCGACCAGAGGAAGGGACGGCGTCCCAGACCTCCGAAGCCATGTTCTTCACAGCGTCGAGCCCCAGGGATATTTTTGATTATCTTGCTCGGTTAACAAAAAATGACCGCTTCCCCGGGGCGATGTTTTCATCCCGAACCGTTTTTTTTGCGGTCGTATGGGGCCAGGCGAGGGCGCCCCGAAGCCGAACAACCAGCCAACAAAAGCAGCCCGCCGGGCTGGTTTCCCCGACGCGAGGGGGTCAGGGCTTGAAGTGCCACGTATGCTTGGGGGGGCAAAAGATTCTGCGGCGCCTCCGGCGACGCCGCTGGCGCCTCCACTGCCTGGGGAAGCCGCGACGAAGACGGCCGCGAGGAGGACGGCCGGGACGATGACGGCGCCGGCGCGGGCCGCTGCGCGTTGGTTGGCGCCGCCGCCGGCAACGCCCGGGACTGTGATGGCGCGGCCCTGCCGCCACAGATCGCGACCTTCAGCTCGCTGGCCGCGTGGAGGAACCGGTCCATGTAGGGGCGCACCTGCACGGGGTCCAGCAAGGACTGCCAGCCGAAGGTCTCGTCCAGCAGGTCCGCCACCATGTCTTCGTCGAAGGACCCGTCCAACACGCCGTGGTGGCGCAGCATGGCTATGGCGTCGGGCGCGTAGTCGCGCATCGGCCGCGGGGGCGGCACCCACCCGGGCGGCGGCGCGCCCCAGCCGTCGGCAGGCGGCGGCCACCCGGGCGGCGGCGCGCCCCAGCCGTCGGGAGGCGGCGGCCACCCGGGCGGCGGCGCGCCCCAGCCGGGCGGTGGCGCGCCCCAGCCGTCGGGCGGCGGCGGGCCCCACGCCTGGGGAGGGCGATGGGGGGCCGCCGTCTCACGGCGGCGGGCGCGCCACTGGGAACCGTTCGCCCTCGCGGGGAATCGAGAAGATCGATGGCCCAGACCCTTTTTTGGGGCCTCCGGAGGCCCTCCGGGAACCTTCAGATGACCCCAAGGGCGGGGACCTCGGGGTGGGGGTGGGGGGGGGGCCCAGGGACCGGGTCGGCGGCGCGCAAAAAAATCGGGTGGGGAGGGAACGGCCTTGTGAGAGCGCGGGGGGCGACTCAGACCAGCCCTTCCCCAGCTGCCACTGAGCAGGCTCCTCCCCGCGCGCACTTCATGATCGACGCCTTCCTCAGAGTTGGTGTCAGCCTTCTAGTTGTCTTCTCCCGTTCCCTCTGCTACCCGTCCACAATTCAACTATACGAATGCTGCCTTCCTCCCTTTCCATGGTGCCGTTTTGTGCGCGGGGGTTCCGTTCCAGATCTCAAAATTGGTGTTCCACTGAATGTTTTTCAAGTGGACCGCTTCCGATCCAAATTATTCCGACAGTAGGACCCCAAACGGTAATCTGTTTAGCTTGCCCACGGCCTTCTATTGGCCTATCTTTCGCCAGCCCCTCCTCCTCGTCATCTTCGCCCTCCGTTTTTTCGTTGTTTTCGTCACCCTTCCTCCTTTTCGCCCCCGTCCTCCTCCTCCTCCTCCTCCTCCTCCTCCTCCTCTTCCTCCTCCTCCTCCTCCTCTTTCTTTTCTTCGCAACCCTCCTCATTGTTAATTTTTTTTTTTTTTTTGTTTTTTTTTCTCTCTCTCTCTCTCTCTCATATCGCCCCCCCGCCTGTTTTCCGCGTGCGCCTCCGCTGCCCCGTGGCCAGGACAAATCGATTTCTCTCGGCACCGTCGCCGCCGCGGCCGGCGCGGGCGCGTTTTCCGACGGCCGGCCGGGTCGCGAAGCCGTCGGGGCAACCCTTCGAAACCGCGCGTTGAGGCAACCCCGCGAGCCGCTGGGGCGCGAGCGCATGCCGCTGGGACAGCCGCGCAGGCGCGGAGGTAGTCGCGGCCGCGCTCTGGCGGGAGGCAGCACGATGTCCAGCTCTGCCGCGAGCTGCTCTGCCTCAGCCCTGGAGCCCACCTCTCTCCCCTCGAATTCCTCGGGCGCTTTCCGCGGGGGCGCCGGCGGCCCGCGCTCCAGGAGCTCTCTCGCGGGCGGCCGCAAGATCAGCATGTTCCGCACGCGCGCGGCGCGGGGGAACGCGGCGTAAAAGGCGCAGCCGCCGCTGCTCGTCCGACGCGCCCGTGCGACCAGCGCCCTGCCCCTGGCGCAGTCGACGGCGACGCCCTTGCGCGGCGTCTGGCCCTGCGACAACGTGGAGGTCAAGCAGGGCGCGCGCGCCGAGGTGACCCCCGAACGGAGCGCGACGTGCGGCCCCGAGCTCTGCCCCTGCTCGCTGGACCTGGACACGAGCGAGATCCTCGCCCGCGCCTCGGCCTCGCCGTCGTCGTCAGCGCCCTCGGCGCCGCTCTGCAGCGGCGCCTCGGCGACCTCGAGATCGGGGGCCCCTTGAAGCCGTGGACCTGCGTCCAGATTCCCCGCGGATGGTGGCGGGGGCGAATGAGATGGCCCGTTGCTCTCCCCTCGTAGTCCCGCTCGTCGCCCGGGCGAAACTCGATGGGCGTGATCGTGGCCCGTTTCTCCTGCGCGAGCCCCAACTTCTCCCTCAACTCCTGCTGCGCGGCCGCGAACCGGACCTCCGTGCCAGCGCGTGCCGGCAAAACGCCGCTGACGTCCCCGCGCGCGCGCACGCGCCGCTCAGGAGGCGCCAGCCCGCGATTCAATCGCCTTGACTCGAGCCGCACTCGTCTACGGCCCCCAGGAAAACGAGGGGGGCGCCGAGGCGCCGCGCGTCGCGACGAGCGCGCGTTGATCCATCTCGCCAGCGTCTTCCAAGAGATGCCCATGCCGTAACCGAGCCGAAAATTCTCGCGGCGGTACCGAGGATCCACGACGCCGCGGTCGCCCGAGGACAACGCCTTCTCCCGGGCAGACTCCACCTCTGGCAGGAAAGCGCTTGCCCTCGCGCGTGCAGCCCCAAAGTGCGATCAGAGGGCCCCCAGGCTCGAAGCGCTTCGTGCCCTTCAACTCGAAGACGCAGGGGATCTGAGAGAAGACCTTGATGGCGCCCTGAATCTCCACCGTCGGCGGCCCCGCGTACTTGCGCGACCCGTCGTCCATGACCTCGCTCACGTCCGTCAAAAGGCCGATGCTGCCAGTGGGTTTCAGCTGCAAGAATTCGCCGACGCGCAGCGAAATGCGAATTCCCCAACCGCGAATCCAACAGGGAAAGGGCTCCCGCCTGAGACTTCCTCGCAATTCATTCACAGACGAGGCTACCCCCTGAGACCTCTTCCATACTTCGGCTTGCGGAGCCCAAAAGTGACGACAGGTATAAATTTCCGATGGCCCACTCGGATTACCACTGTGAAATTCAGGCCCCATAGGGGGGGGGGGGGGGCTCCCGTCTCAGACTTCCTCGCAATTCGCTCACAAACGAGGTTCCCGCCCAAGACCTCCTCCAAATTCAATCCTGGGGAACCCAAAAATGACGGCAATTGGCTGTTTTCGGATGACCCGCCTCGGATTCGAATCGAACATGAAGCACGGGCCATAGAGAGGGCCCCCCCTGTCGCGGCGGCGCGCGCGCGGAGGATGAGGAGAGGAGAGCGGTCCTTTTTTTTTCCTGCGCGCTCTCTGCTACTGCACCTACCACCTCCCCCATATAGTTACACAGATCATGCCATTGGGCTCACTCTGCCGAGACCTCACTGCCTGGTCAGAGCCTGTACCTAGCATGACCTAGGCAAGAAGCCACCTGAGAGTGCTCCCGGCCTCTGCGGAGTCGGGCTCCGCTGGGGTGGTCGGCCTGCGCGGGGCGGCTCCCAGAGCCGCGCATCACTATCAAGGTGGCGGATGCACGATCCACTCCGTGCCAGTCCTTGTCCTTCCGGCTCGCTTAGTGTCACGAGAGAGTAGTAGATCAGACTCCAGCCTCCTGTAGACACCTCCTCATCTGTCAAATCCACGAGCAGATGGCCCGCTAAATCCATGGACGGGGCTTTGTTTCAGTGCATGTGCACACAAGTCATACTGTTTATATGCTTGCTATCTATGCCCGTACCCTTTGCGCGGACATACGGCGTGCTCACGGCGCGCTCCACCCGGCAGCTCCTGGCAGCCAGGCTTGCCAGCACCAGCTGGCGTACCGCATGTATGTGAAGTCCACCACCATAGCCATGCGTGTTGGCATTGTGGGGTTGTGGCAGGCTTCTGTTTCCTCCCCGGTCGCCGCGCTGCCGGCCAGGTGTGCGCGGCGTTCTCTCGTGCGCAGTCAAGCCCCGCTGTTGTTTGCGGACGCAGGGTCCACCACCTGGCGTTCGTCGCGGGCTCAGGGCCCACTACTATTTGCAAGGATTCAACATCGCTAGAAACGACGCAACCCTGCCTGAGCTCAAGCCCTTCCTCCTTTCGCTCCTCAAGGGCTCGTTCCTCCTCAGTGGCATCATGTCTAGTTGCTGCTGTAGCCAAGCCTGCGCATGCGCCTTCGTGCCAAGGTCCGCCCAGTTGACTTCTCCATCAACCTTATTTAGCTTACCGCGGCTGTCCCGGAAGAATAACTGAACCCAAAGGTCTTTCGCGGACAGGTGCATCACCTTGCCGCTTCAAAGCCGGCTGCAGATCCCCCGTGCTGCTGACGAGTCGCTGAAGACCTCTCTATGCTGCGCTCGCGGTCAGTGAGAGATGCAATCACCTGGCTCGTCTGCACGCCCTGTGCTGCGCCTTCGACGATAGCATGCAACTCCGCCCCCCCCCCCCCCCCACACACACACACACACACACACACACACGCGCACACGCACGCACACAGACACACACACCACACACACACACACGCGCACGCACACACACACACACACACACACACACACACGCACACACACACACACACACGCACACACACACACGCACACGCACACGCACACACACACACACACACACCGCACTCGAGAGAGCTAGGGGGGGTTGTTTCGACGCGCTTACTCCATGCAAGTGCTTCCCGAAGTTCTCGGCCGGCGACGCAACTTGCGCCCTGCCTCGTCCCCCACTCTGGTGCCCAGTCGGAGTCGCAGTGCTCCGTGAGCGATGATGGCATCTTCTGGTAGTCGAAGGGCCACGCTTCCTCTGGGCGGCCCAACAGGCACTGGCTGCAGCGCGCCAACTTCTGCTGGTGAGTCTTGAGAGACGCCGTCGCCCCCTCCATGATCCCAGAGGCTGCAAACATAACCGTGGGTGGGCGCGTCCTCTGCGAGGTACTGCAGCGCCCCCGCTCCTGTCCTGAAGAGCACATCGTCGTCCCTCCCAAAGGGGTCGCGTACGTCTCTGTCGCCCTTCCCGGTGTCTTTGGACGCTGGCGCGTTCGCGCCCTTGGACACTCCCTGCGCGGGGCCCTGGAGCTCGACGAGATCAAAGACGCGCTGCGGGTTGCGCCCCCGCTCAGAACCGGATGTGGCCCAGCGGATCGTCCTCTTCAGGCGGTTTCCGGACGACGCCTGTCCGCCGAACTCCGGGGGGCCGATTCGAGGCAAGAGCTTCGCTTCGAAGCGCTTGCTCACGATGCTGCCCGCCTGGTCTAACGAATCGCTCTCGCCCTGCGCAAGGAAATCGCCGCCGTGACAACGCGTGGACACGTCCAGTGCTCTCCGACAAAATGCCATGAAAACGACGACGACAAGTTCGACACCCTCCAAAGTTAAAGCGCGCATCACGCACTGACCAAAGCGTTTCGAAGCCTCGCGCGTGCCGTATAGAGCCTTCAACAACCCACGCGTATCCATCTCTGCGCGCGTCCCGCGGCGGGGTGACTGCCGTCGCGCTGCCGCTGTCTGCGCGGAAGAAAGCGACCGAGGCATCGCGCCCAACCACGAGCCCAGACCATGGCCCGTCGGCCCTCTGCTTGGACGCGGCCAACGACACAATTATCTTAAATACCTTCTCCGGAGGTGTGCTTTGCGTCGCGTCCTCGCGCGCGCGCTGATCTCTGCGGCGACTCCGGGTCTTCAGCGGTCGGTTTTGGTTCAAGTACCCACTTCGAGTTTACAACCATCAGTTTCCTTTCCCTGGCTGTGGACCATGAGATGTCTTCCTTCGCACCATCGGTGTCTGTTTGGGTCATCTCGCGGATTTTCCCTTCCAGCACCTTCTGGGGTTCTAGCTTGATGCCTGCTTTTGTGGAGAAGTAGTCCTTGTCCCACTCCATCTGTACAGGACACGCCTGCGGGTCGCTGTCGTCGGCGCCAGGTGCCGCTGCCAGGAAAGACGCGCGCGCCCCAAAAGCAGCTGCCACGACAGCCAACTCGTGGAGAGTCGGCAGGCCGGCGACTAGCCGGAACCTCTTTGCCTGGGAGTCTCCCCGCGGCCCCCCCCCCTCTCGACGTCGCGAGAATCCTGGCCTACTCGTGCTTCGCCCATTTAGACGCCCGGAGGCGCGGCCTGCTGCTGCCCCTCCACGGCGAGCCGCCGCTGCTGTTGGCGGCCAACTTGCGCGCCGCAGGGTGGTGCAGGTCCAGGCGGGTGCGCTGCGGCAGCGTGCGCTGCTGGCTGCGCGGCATCAGGTGCCGCTACGCGTTGTGCGGCATCAGGCGCCGCAGGCTGCGCCTCCTCGCGCCCCTGCTTCATGGCGGCGCCCTCCCTTTCAGCTCCTGCGAGTTTGCCGAACCTTTCCCGACGCTCAGCTGCGCGCCCTGCCTCTCCTGGCGCACGACGGCCAGGGCAACCTTGAGTCACGCCCAGGCGGGCGATCCGGTCGAAGGCGACGCGCACCTCGGGGGGCTTGACCTCCCAGGCTCCTGGGGGCACCTGGGCCCAGGGAGGGCCGGCGAATCCGTCGCGCAGCTGCGCGCCCCACCCGCCCTTCTCTGGCCCACCCCCCCACATCGACCTGCGCAACAGCACTCCCTTGGCAGCGCCGGCCAGGTGCTCGTCTGGTCGCGTGGATTTCGCGAGCCAGACACCAAGGTGCCAGCGGTCGCCCGCTTTGCCCACTTCGCTAAGAGGACTCTTGTGGTAGACGCACTCCCCAAACTCGACAATCTCGCCGTTGCATGGCTTGCCACGCAGGCGTCCGCACGGCGTCTTGCTGCCTGCCTTGACAAGAAAACGGACGATGAGCCAACTCGGGTGTCTCACAAGCCAGGGCTGCACCTTGTGGCTGAGTGGGAACGCCTGCTTGTAGACGGACTCCAGCCTGTGCTTCGCGGCCCTGTACTGCTTCTCAAACTCGTAGTTGCTGCGCTCAATCAGCCCTGCGCTCTGACCACTGCCCTCGGGTGCGTTTACCTCCGTGTCAGTGTGTCCCGAAGATCGGGTTTCCAGGAACTTGTCGCGCAGCTTGTTGATAGCGTTCTCGCTGCACAACATGCGATCGACTTTGTCCTGCCTGCGAAGCTCACTCCTTCGCGGGCAACGGCTAAAACATACTCGTCGCCACCCTTTTGGTTGACCATGCCTTGAAACGGGGCGCTGGACTTCGCGTCGAGCACGTTCAGCACAGCGTGCATCTCCTTCGCCACCGCCCCCTGCGTGAGGAAAAGGTAATCCATGCGCGCTCTCGGCGTTGCTCCGTCGGGGGCCTGCTCAAGCTGCCGGCGGGGGTCTTCGGCGGCCTCGCCTGTGACGCAGCTTTCGCACCGCGACCTGAACGGCAGATGGGTCAGCAAGTTCGCCCCCCACTCCGCCTTGCTCACAATTGGCGGCATGGCTTTTGCTCGCAGCGCCCGCGGCTCCTCCGAGTCTGGCATCGGCGCGGGCGGCCGTTGGTCAGGCAACGCCGGGTCTGGGCGCGTAGCGCCGGGCGCAGTCGAGGGCGACCCTCCTTGTTGCAAGTTCGGCTTCGGGGCCCCCCCTTGCGCTGCTGGTTGCGCGGCCACAGGTGCCGCTGGTTGTCGTTCAGCCGGCGTGGGCGTTTTCCTTGCTGCCTTCGCTGGGCAGAGCGGCCTCGCCTCTTCCTGCCCTGTCGCCCCCAGCGCTTCCAGCCAATGCACCCCCCTATCTTTTGCCATGTCCAATCCGCTCGATTGGCAAACGGCTTCCTTGAGCTGCTCGGCGCGGTCTGGCCCAATGATGCGTTGTACCCCCGGGCCAACTGCCAACCAATTGCCTTGCTCGGTCGACTGTGACGCCGAGGCGACAGGAACCGTGACTTTGTCGCTGTCGCTGGACCGCAATGCAACGCCACTGCCGTCGCTCGCCTGGAAATGAAACCTCGCCCCGTCCGAAAAATTCACTTCTCCCCCCGTCGCCGTCGTCGGCGCGGCTGGTCTCACAGAGCTGTCCGGCTCTGCCCGGGGGTCAAAACCAGCGGGGCGCGCCCGCCGACCTGCCGGCGCCCGCGTCGACCATGGCCCTCTGGGGCATGGGGCCCGGCATGTCGCTGGAGTCGCACGGCGAACATAATGTCATTAAGTGCCCATGCTGCACCTCCTCCTGCCCGACCTGCGTGGGGCGGGCCACCGGTTGCGCCGTTAACGGGGGTCCTGCGCCGCCCTGCTGCGCGGCCTCAGGGGCCGCTGCCAACCTGGCCCGGTTGCCCCTTGCCTTCTTGCGGCATTCCGCGGCGATGTGCCCCTTCTTCTGGCCATGGAACCTCTCCTTCTCCTTGTTAGCTTCCGCCTTCGCCGTGGCCTTGGGGCCTCCTTGGCGCCCTCTCATTTCCATTTCCGTGGATCAGCTCCTTCTCCGCCCCCCTTCTTTCGTTTTCCTTCACCTTTACCCTTGCCTTCCCCCGCGTTGCCATTTCGCCGTGGTGGCGTGGCGCCTAGATCCATAGGTTTGGACCGGGAGTTCAGGTACTGCGTGGTTCGCGCCATGTCGAGCAGCTCCTCCTTCAAGGCCTTTCAGGATTCTAACCTGCTTGCGTTCTTCGCGAGGTGTTGCTGGACGTCGGCGCCCTGCATATCGACCACTACTAAGCAGATCTTAAGACCTTCGTCGAAGACCTTCTTCGGCTGATGCTCGTACTCACGGATCTGATGTTCAAACTTATCTAAGCCCTGCGGGATGCCCCCACTGAACTTCGCAGTGAATATCTCGATCAGCAACCCGACGCGCCTCGTGCGGATCTTGGGGCCCCAGTCAAGGACCGACTGTCTCCGTGTCTCCAGTCCCTCTCCTGAAGACACAATGGACATTTTGTCCTGGGCTGCTAACCGGAACAGCATTACCATCGAGTAGTAAAGCTGCGAACTGAGTGACGCCTTCCACGGTGGGTCAAGGTCTACGTTCCTGACCACCACCTCCGAAGCTTCTGCTTCGTCCAGCAACGCCGGGTACTTTGTGTCTATCGCAGCCAAGTGAGCTCGACATATAAAAGCCAAATCGCTCCATTTAGCTCGCTCGCCGTAAAACAGCTCTGGTTTGCCGATTAGGTGTGCGTCTGCAGCAAGCTGAAGCTGGACAAGAGGCTGCGCCGGCTGCGGCTGCTGCGCCGGCGCGGCCCTCAGCGTTGAACAGCATCCACGAGCTCCCGTATCTGCTGGTCTTGCTGACGTAGCTGCCCCCGCATCTACTCTTCGACAATCGCCGTGGCGCCGCGCCCTGCCACTCCTGCGGCTTCACGCGCGACGGCCTGCTCCTCGAGCGGGAACGACGCCGCGCAGCGCGCTCCGGCGCTGCCGAGGGTCGCGGCCTCTGGGGCCGCTGCCGGTGCACGACGGCTTGTGTCAGCCACTCTGGCACTCCGGCGCTCGGGACAGCCTGGCTGCCCTTGCTCTGCCGCCTCGCGCTGCCGCTGGGGCGCGACGGACGGCCTGGGGCGACCTGGAGCAGCCGCTGAGCTCGCAGCTCCGCGCTGCGAGTGGCTTGGTGGCGCCTCGTTGGTGTCCTGGAGGCGCTGCTCGTGCCAAGCTTTGCTGTCCTCAAGCATCGCAAGCGCGGTGGCGTGCACGTCTAGCTCCTCGAGCACCCGGCTGAGCTCGCGCTGTTCGCGGCCAGTGGCTTCTCCAGCGTCCAATCGGGCCTGGGGCCCCTTGCGCCTGTCCAAGAGCGGCGTGGCCTGCTCGAGCAGCTCGCCCCCGCCCAACTGCAACAGCTGGATAACGCGACAGTGGTTATTGTCGAACCGCCCGCGCCTACTGGCACGCAGCTTCCACTGGCGGCCGGGCCGGGGATCGACTCCGCGAGCTTGCCCCGAGCTGTCGGCGACCAGCTTCGGCGCCTCGCCTGCGACCCTCCGCCTGTAGGGCTCCCAGGGAGCCTCCAAGTGTTCGCGGCGGTCTGTCGCTGTCGGGAACGAGTCCAAAGTCAGACCTACTCTGTCTGGCGCCCAGCTCGTTGCACAGGCCTTCTCTGAGCGCAAGGTCCTTATGCTAGAATCGAAGTCTGAGTTCCCGCCGGCTCGTCCGCAGTCCGTGAGCTCCCTTGCTCCTCACTCGCTTGTTGGCGGGATTGCCCTGGCCCCATGCCAGTCGAAGTGCGACTGGCTGTGAAGAAGGGGTCTCGTGCCGTGCGGACGGCCGGCCCTGTGCCGGCGGGCTGGGTGTTCCCCGGGCGGCCCTGGGGGAGCGGGAGGGGCGAGCGGTCCGCCGAGGTGGTGGCCCAACCAGCGGCCTGGGTCGGGGTGGTGCTGTCCCCGCACCGGGGGCGGGCTCAAGGCCCACTGTGGAGACGGCCTGGCGGGCCGTTCTCAGCAGCCACGCTCCGCTGCAATGTCGCGGCGGCGCGCGCGCGGAGGATGAGGAGAAGAGAGGGGTCCCTTTTTCCTGCGCTCGGGACCGAAAGGGCTGCAGTGCAACGCAACATGCTTGTGATGCTCTCTGCTACTGCTACTGCTACCAACTCCCTGCTGCTACCTACCACCCCCCCCTATAAGCACACAGATCATGCTATGGGGCTCAACACTCCCGCCTGCGACTTCCTCGCAATTCGCTCACAAACGAAGTTCCCGCCTGGGACTTCCTCCATATTCAAGCCTGAGGAGCCCAAAAATGACGACAGTTACACGTTTGAGGGGGGCCCGAATCGGATTCGAACGTGCAGCGCGGACCCCAGAAAGAGGGGATTCCCGCCTGTGACTCCGTCGGAATTCACTCACAGACGAAGTTCCCGCTTGATACTTCCTCCATGTTCAAACTAGGGAGTGAATGGTGACGAAGTGATGAGCAAATGAGTGATGACGATGAGTGGTTGGATGATGATAAATGAAGGGGAAATGAGGACGATGAGGAGGAGGACGATGATGATGATAATGATAATGATAACGATAACGATGATGATGATGATGATGATGATGATGATGATGATGATGATGATGGAGAGAGCGTGGTCCACCGCCGCTTTACTCCGGAAAATTGCAAACCTTTTTCCTCCGGAGCCCGGGGGTCGCCCCCCCCCCCCCCTCCCCCCCCCCCCTGCCCCCCCCCCCCTCCCCCCCCCCCGGCAAAACCCCCTCTCCCCTGACCTCTCCCCCCCCCCTCCCCCTCGAAAGCCCCTGGAAAACCGGGGGTGGTCACTACCTGTTCGACACCCCCCCCCCCCCCTCCGGATCCGGAAAACCTGGGGGGGTCACTACCGGTTCGACCCCCCCCCCCTCTCCTCGAAAACCGGAGGGGGTCACAACCGGTTCGCCCCCCCCCACCCCACCCCCCACGCACCGCCAGCAAACGAATCCAGGTCCCTACCACCGTCCGCATCACATCCTCCACTGTTGTTCCCAGCGCTCCTCACCACCACTGTTTCCGCTGGTTCCACCACCATCCCTACTGTCCCCACCAGCGCCTCCACCACTGTTGCACTGTCCCCACTGTCCCCGCCACTGTTCCCACCACGGTTCCATTCTCCCCACTGTCTCCACGGCCCCAACCACTGCCCGACTATCCCCACTGTCCCCACTGTCCCACTGACTCCTCCGCTGTCCCATTGAGCTGTCCCACTGTTCCCACCATTGTCCCCGCTGTCCCCACCACTGTCCCCACTGTACCTCTGTCCCATTGTCCCACCGCCGTCCTCGCCACCGCGTTCACCACTGTCCCCACCACCATTGTACCCTCCACTGTCCCACTGTTTCCACCTCATCCCCACTGTCCCCACACCGCTGTCCCCACCACCACCGTCCCCACCACTGTCCACTGTCCCCCCTGTTCCCACCATTGTCCCCACCACTGTCCCCACCACTACCGTCCCCACAACTGTCCCACTGTCCCACTGTCCCCACCACTGTCCCGCTGTCCCCTCGCCACTGTCCCCACCAACACCGTCCCCACCACTGTCCGCACCCCCACTGGGTTTTCCAGGGGGGGGGAGGTTCGAACCGGTTGTGGCCCCCGCTCCCCGGTTTTCGTGGGTGTGGGGGGGGGGGTCGAGCCGGTAGTGACCCCCCCCCCCTTTTAATGATGAGCTGGGGGGGGGAGGGGTTCGAACCGGTTGTGACCCCCCGCCGGTTTTCCAGAGGGGGGGGGGTTCGAACCGGTAGTGACCCCCCCCCCCCGGTTTTCCGCCAGCAGCGGTAGAACACGCTTTTTCTGATGATGATGATGATGATGATGATGATGATGATGATGACGATGATGATGATGATGATGATGATGATGATGATGGTAATGGTGAGCGATCGAATGGTGATGGGTGGTGGTGGTGATGATGATTCAGATGGTGAATGATGACGATGATGATGGTAATCGATGACAACAGGTGACGATGATCGCTGGTGATGATGATGATGACGATGATGATGATGATGATGATGAGACGGGCTGCGTACGTGAGCGAGGTGGAGAAGGGGAGGGGGGCGATGTTCCTGCGCGTGGGGCGTCCACAGGAAAAATCCAACGGTAGGACCCCGCGCGAGAATCTGTTCAGCTTGCCCCCCGAATTGTTTTTGTCGCCTTGGCGGAGGGCGTTCTATCGGCCTACGCCTCGCCTGCCCCTCCTCCTCGTCGTCTTCGCCCTCAGTCTCCTCGTCCTTCTCGTCGCCCCTCCTCCTCTTCCTATTCCTCCTCCTCCTCCTCCTCCTTCTCCTCGTCCGTCTGTTTTTTCTCCTTCTCGTCGTTGTCGTCCTCCTCCTATTCCTCCTCCTCCCCCCCCTCCTCCTCCTCCTCCTTCCCGTCCTCCTCCTCCTCCTCCTCCGCCTCCTCCTCCTCCTCCTCGTCCTCCTCCTCTTCCTCCCCTTCCTCCTCCTCCTCCTCCTCCTCCTCCTCCTCCGCCTCCTCCTCCTCCTCCTCCTCCTCCTGCTCCTCCTCCCCCTCCTCTTCGCAACCTTCCTCATTATCTCTCGCATATCCTCCTCCCGCCTGTTCTCCGCGCGCACCCCCGCTGCCTCGCCGCCGGAGCAAATCGATTTCTCTCGGCGCCGTCGCCGCCGCGGCCGGCGCGGGCGCGCTCTCCGACGGCTGGCCGGGCCGCGAAGCCGCCGGGGCAATCCTTTGGGCCGGCGCGGCAAGGCAACCCCGCGAGCCGCTGGGGCGCGAAAGCGCGCAGTTGAAACAGGCCGCGCTCAAGCGGGCGGCAGCGCGAAGTCCAGCTCTGCCGCGAACTGCCCCGCCTCAGCCCTGGAGTCCACCGCTCTCCCGTCGAACTCCTCGAGCGCTTTCCGCGGGGGCACCGGCGGCCCGCGCCGCGGGAACTCTCGCGCCGGCGGCCGCGGGGCCAGCATGTTCCGCGCGCGCGTGGCGCGGGGGCGCATGACGTAAACGCGCAGCCGCCGCTGCTCGTCCGACACGCCCGCGCGACAGGCGTCCTCATCCCTGGCGCAGTCGACGATGACGCCCTTGCGCAGCGTCTGACCCTGCGACAGCGTGGATGTCAGGCAGGCACGCGCGCCAGCGTGAATCCCGAGCGGCGCGCGACGCGGGGCCCCGAACATTGCCACGTGAGCTCCTGTTCGCTGGGCCTGAGCATGCGCAAGCTCCTTGCCCGCGCCGTCGTCGTCAGCGCCCCCGGCGCCCTGCAGCAGCACCTCGGCGGCCTCCTTGTAGATCGGGGACTCCTTGAAGAGGTGGACCTGCATCCAGATTCCCTGCGGTAGGTAGCGGGGGCGAAAGAGCTGGCCCGGCGCGCGTTCCTCGTAGTCCCGCTCGTCGTTTGGGTGAAGCTCGAAGAACACGATTGTGGCCCGTTGTTCCTGCACGAGCCCCAACTTCTTCTTGCAAGGCCGTGAACCCGACCTCCTTCATAGGCAGGAAGCTCCCGCCTGAGACTTCCTCGCAATTCACTCGCAGACGAGGCTCCCGCCTGAGACTTCATCCACGCTCGTGCTTGAAGAACCCAAACATGACGACAGTTAAACGTTTGAGGATGACCCGCCTCTGATTCGAACGGGAAGTGCGGGCCCCATAGGGAGGGGTTTCCCGCATGAGACTTCCTCGCAATTCACTCACAGTCGAAGCTCCCGCCTGAGACTTCCTCCATATTCAGGCCTGAGGAGCCCCAAAGTGACGACAGTTATTCCCAAGAATCCTGTGGTGATGGGTCCTCGTTTGGAAGAGACGGCGCCCCGCGTTCTCCTCTCTGAGTTTTAACCACCCAGTACGGCGCATCCTGGCCTCATAGGAAGCTACACCGAAGGCCCCTGTGGGAGGGTCCGCATGGCGGCCCCTGGTCATTTCGGCACACCCCTCACGAGGATCGTGGGCCAAAGGAGCTCCACCGAAGGCCCCAATGGCAAGGTTCGCATGGCGGCCTCGGGCCATGTCGTTACACCCCTCACGAGGATCGTGGCACCGTAGGGAGCTCCACCGAAGGCGCCAGTGGCAGGGTTCGCATGGCGGCGTCGGGCCATTTCGGAACACCCCTCACGGAGATCGTGGCCCCATAGGGCGCTCCACCGAAGGCCCCAGTGACAAGGTTCGCATGGCGGCGTCGGGCCATTTCGGCACACCTCGCACGAGGATCGTGGCCCCATAGGAGCTCCACAGAAAGCGCCGATGGCAAGGTTCGCATGGCGGCCTCGGGCCATTTCGGCACACCCATCACGAGGATCGTGGCCCCATAGGAGCTCCACCGCAGGTCCCAGTGGCAGGGTTCGCATGGCGGCCGCGGGCCACTTCGGCACACCCCTCACGAGGATCGGGGCCCCATTGGGAACTCCACCGAAGACACCAGTGGCAGGGTTCGCATGGCGGCCCCGCCCCATTTCGGTACACCCCTCACGAGGATCGTGGCCCCATAGGGAGCTCCACCGAAGGCGCCAGTGACAAGGTTCGCATGGCGGCCTCGGGCCATTTCGGAGCACCCCTCACGGAGATCGTGGCCCCATAGGAGCTCCACCGAAGGCGCCAGCGGCAGGGTTCGCATGGCGGCCTCGGGCCATTTCGGCACACCCCTCACGAGGATCGTGGGCCAAAGGAGCTCCATAGAAAGCGCCAATGGCAAGGTTCGCATGGCGGCCTCGGCTCATTTCGGCGCACCCCTCACGAGGATCGTGGCCCCATGGGGAGCTCCACCGAAGGCCCCAGTGGCAAGGTTCGAATGGCGAACCCCTCACGAGGATCGTGGCCCCGTGGGGAGCTCCATCGAGGGTGCCAGTGGCAGGGTTCGCATGGCGGCCCCGCCCCATTCCGGCGCACCCCTCACGAGAATCGTGGCCCCATACGGAACTCCACAGAAAGCGCCAATGGCAGGGTTCCCATGGCGGCCCCGCCCCATTTCGGCACACCCCTCACACGGACCGTGACCCCATGGGAACTCGACCAGGGGCCTCATAGAATGATGGACCCAAAATGCGGTATCCACAACTGCTTATGGTTGGGTCTTTCGTTAGGCTACTAAGTTTGTGGATGACCCGCCTCGGATTCTAACATGAAATGCGGGCCCCATGGGGAGGCGGTTCCCGAGTGAGACTTCCTTGCAATTCACTCACGGATGAAACTCCCGTCTGGACTTTCCTCCATATTCAAATCTGAGGAACCCAAAAGTGACGACAGTTATAATTTTTTGGGTGGCCCGCCTCGGATTCGAACATGATGTGTGGGCCCCATGGGGAGACTGCTCCCGCCTGAGACTTCCCTCGCAATTCACTCACAGACGAGGCTCCACCCTGAGACTTCCATACTCAGGCTTGCGGAGCCCAAGAGTGACGACAGGTACAAGTTTTTGGATGACCCACCCCGGATTCTAACATGACGCGTGGGCCCCACAAGGAGGGTGCTCCCGCCTGAGACGCTTTCGCAATTCACTCACAGACGAGGTTCTCGCTTGATACTTCCTCCATTTCCAATCTCGAGAAACCCAAAAGTGACGACAGTTACAATTTGTGGGGTAACCCGCCTAGGATTCGAAAATGAAATGTGGGCACCATGGGAGGAGGGGTCCCGCCTGAGACTTCCCTCGCAATTCACTCACAGACGAGGCTCCACCCTGAGACTTCCTCCATCATAGAATATGGGGAATCCAAACGTGACGACGGTTACACGTGTTTGCACGACCCGATCCGGATTCCAACATGAAGTGTGGACCCCATAAAGGAGGGCCCCCCGCCTGAGACCTCCTCGCAATTCGCTCACAAACGAGGCTCCCGCCTAAGACTTCCTCCATCTTCAAGTATGAGGAGCCCAAGTTTTTGGATGACCCGCCTCGGATTCGAACGTGTTGTGCAGGCCCCATAAAGAGGGGGACTCCCGCCTGAGACCTCCTCGCACGTCACTCCCAGACGAGGTTCCTGCTTGATACTTCCTCCATATTCAAGCCTGCGGAACCTAAGGATGACAACTGTTACACGATTGAGGATGACCCGCGTCGGATTCGAACATGAAGCGCGGACCCCATAGGGAGGGGGGTCCCGCCTGAGACCTCCCCGCAATCCACTCACAGACGAAGTTTCTGCTTGATATTTTGTCCATACTCAAGCTGGGGAATGGGTTGTGACGAAGCGATGAGTAATTGAGGGATGATGATGGATGAGTAAGTGATGATGAGAGGGCATAGAATAAAAATGGTGAAGGTGATGATGATGCTGATGCTGATGAGTGGTCGAGCGATGATGACGGTGGTGGTGATGAGTATTATGATGATGAATGATGGCGATGATACCGATGATCGAAGACATATGGTGACGATGTTCGACGGTGAGGATGATGCTGAGACAGGTTGAATGCGCGAGCGGGGCGAAAAAGGAGGGGCGAGGTTCTTGCGCGGCGGGTGTCCAGAGAAAACTAGCACCCCACTTGGGATGCGGGGAACAAGAACCCCACTTAGGATGTTGGGAATAATGTTGTTCCCGCTGCAGCGTCGCCGGCACATCAGGATCGACGGCTGGCCTTTATTGTTCATACCTGCTGGGTCCTATTCGTTCCTCGTCGTTGCCGCCGCTCCTCTTTTTCCCTCTTCCACCCCGCGCATCACGCGACGGGGTCTTCGTGGGGACCATGGTCACTCATGGCACCCACGCCAGTGGAACGAACAGGCAACGGCGCAATCGGAAAGGGTGCGCGGGGGGGGTTGGGTGCCGGATCTGGCGCGCGCGCACCTAGCTCGCCTCCCCCCTCTCCCATCTCCCCCCCTTCGCCTCCCCGACCGCATCTGTGTTGTCTGTGCTCCCCATGCTGCGCTGCAGCTGCTGCCGCTACTGCTCCTCCTCCATTCTCCAAGCGCGCCCGGGGGCGCGCTTGAGCGCCCCGCCCCAGCCGCCGAGGCGGGGGGGCGGGGCGTGCGCGCCCGATTTCGATCAAATCTCTCCTCCTCTCCTCCTCCTCCTCCTCCTCCTCCTTTTCCTCCTCCTCCTCCTCCTCCTCCCCCTCCCCCTCCTCCTCCTCCTCCTCCTCCTCCTCCTCCTCCTCCTCCTCCTCCTCCTCCTCCTCCTCCTCCTCCTCCTCTTCTTGCCGCAAAGCGCTGACTCCGCAGCTCCGCACGCCCGCGACTCGCGCGCCCCCGCGGGGGCCCTGCCGCAGAGCCGGCCGTGCGCGGCGCCAGAGGCCGCCTGCGCACGCGGCCACGGCTCAAGGTGTCTTGTAGAGCACGTCCGCCTCCGCCGCGCCCCGACGGGGCAGCGTCGACCCTGGCGCCGAGGGCGCGGAAGGGGTGGGCGTCGCCGTGGGCCTCGGGCGGGGGAGTTCAACCGGTCACGTCGCAGGTCACCCCCTCCCAGCGGAGACTACGTAGTCCTCGCAGGACCTAGACTTGGAACATCTTGCACATAAGGTGAAAGAGGCGCAAGGAGCTTGTCAGGAAAATGACTTCAGCTGTAGCTCTGTGCTGTAACTTCTCTGGTCGGCTTCCATCGGTGTGCCGGCGCTCCGTGCCCTGCGTAGCCAAAAACGGCACATGTCGCCTGTAGTAGGTGCTGTTGGGGTCTCCTGGAAGTCGCTGGACTGATGGCAAAGCCGAAGTAGTGGGTTCCCCTTTTCTCGGTAGGTTTGTAGACGAGGTTCTCGCCGTTCTTGAAGACGGTGTTCTGGCGGAGCGGGTCGCGGAGCTCCATCTAGGTAAACGTCTCAGCGGGTAGTGCTGGAATACTGGCACATGCACGAATAAGTCGCCGACGTTGGGTGTCTGGTAAATTGGTAACTGTGGTATGAACGTCTTGTCAACGCTAGAAATGCATACTTGGAAGATCGTCGTGTCCGTGTATTCTTCAATCTCGATGATCAGGCAGCTGGAGCGCGTAAGTCAAACATTGCGGTAACGGCATGGGGTTCTGCCAGTGCCGACCCACGCCCTCGCGCTCGTCAGGCAATGGCAAGTAACAACCTGCTGGACAAGTAGCTTCGTATACGTGTACGTATCTGGGCTCAACATACTTGTAAATATGCGTGAAGGTCGCATGGATGTCGGAGGCGTAGAAGCCGTACGCGCCGTCGGGTTCTGCGACATCTTGGCGAGTCAATGCGTCCGGCAAACAGAAAAGGACCCGTCCGAGAGTGTAAATGGGAGCGGGTAAGTCTTGGACCCAGACTCCGATTTGGCCGTGCGGCCCCTCGGCGTACGACGTCGCGGTCTCGTCGTGGCCCGTCGTCTCGTACCTCGGGTAGCGGTTGGTGTGGCGCGACATGTAGAGGTAGACGGCGACGCCCATGTAAGGTAGGCGTAAGCTGAGAGCTTGCGCTGTAAGCTACGAACATGGGGTACATAGTGTGCAGACCTCGAACGCATGGTAGCGTAACTGCCACCAGCATTGGGCACACAACATGGGTGGGTATCTCGGTAGGGCCTTTGGTGCCCTCGAATATGGCACGTGGGGCATAACTAGTACAGACAATATGCACGCAGCTGAGGAGATGTGACTCGTATGGTATGGACACTATGCTTCGTGTGTGCTGATTGCGTATGTCCCCAGTGAGATAGCAGACAGCGTCGGTGATATCGGGCGTATTGCCGAAATGGCTGTATCAGCGCTGTGGTAAACAGAATATGCACTATCCGACTGCGACAAAGACGGCCTAATAACACATGCAGCGATGGTAACAATAATGGCCAATCGCACTTTTTGGACTGTGGTGTATGGTGCCGACACCTACTAGCTTGGTAGCCGCTAGGCGACGTATGGGGTCGGGCTCCTCGCGTAGCTGGGCAGCTGCTCGCCCCGGCGCTTCTTGCGCGGGGGCTCCGGGAGAGCCGCGCGTTTCGGCGAGCTCTTCGGGTGCGCGTGGCCTCCGCCTCCGCCGAGTCGACGTCCTCGACCAGTAGCGGATTCTGCTCGTAAGGGATCGCCGTGCGTGCTGTAGGTGACGCCGCGCAGCTTGTAGTCGCCGTGGCCCTGGTAGTAGTCCTTGTGCTCTGAATAGCGGACGTACTCCCACCCCGTCCCCTCCTCCTCCTCCTCCTCCTCCTCCTCCTCCTCCTCCTCCTCCTCCTCCTCCTCCTCCTCCTCCTCCCCCTCCCCCCCCCACTCCATATCCTTATGTTTCTGTTCCACTTGTTCTCTCTTTCTCGTTCTCTCTGTCCCACTCCCCTCTTCATTCCTCCACCCCCGCGTTTCTCTCTCCGTCCCTTGCTCTGCATCATCCCCCCTGCTGCTGCTGCTGCTGCTGCTGCTCGTCTTCCCCCCTCGTCTTCCTGAAACTGTGGCTATCCTCAGGATGCTCCGAGGATCAAAAGCACGAGGGGGAGGAGGAATACCAAGAGCGGCAGGAGAATACGAAACCAAATAATAATAAACATCGCAACAAAAAAAACAGGAGGCAGGCGCATGGGGTGGCATTAGTAGCTGAAGGGCAAGAAAAATAGTTGGCGTCCTCCGAGACGCCCTTTGCGGCTGGCCGCCCTAACGGGGGGATTTGCGTTGGCCGTGGGCGTACCCGTGAACGTGGCCGAGACATGCGGGATGGCGCAGAAGGCCGCCCTGCTCCTCCTCCCCCTCCCCTTACCCCCTATCCCCCTTCCTCCTTCCTTTCCTTCTTTCCCCTCCTCGTTGTCCTTCCAGGTTTCTTCCTATCCGTCCTTCATTGCTCGTGCTCCTCCCCTCCTGTTTCCTCCGCCTCCCCCTCCCCCACCCTCCTCTCGCCCCAGGCAGGGGGAGGAGGAGGAGCGGAAGGAATACGATGCCAAGGAGGGCGACGACAACGAACGACGAGGGCAACGACACTGACGGCGACGACAAGGACGAAGAGGAGGAGAAGGCGGAGGAGGAGGAGGAAGAGGACGACGAGGAGGAGGAAGAGGAGGAGGACGACTACAACCGAAGACGGAGTCGGCGGAGCCGACGACGAGGACAGTGACGACGACGACGATCAATGGCGACAAGTGCTAGAAGGAGGAGGAGGAGGAGGACGACGACGACGAGGAGGAAGAAGAAGAGGAGGACGACGACGACGACGAGAAGGACAACGAGTGGAACGGCACTGTTGCTCCAGGAGCGATTCTCCACTTCATCGGCGTCTTGGCGCGAGCGTCGCTGCTGGAACGGCTGGCCAGCCCCAATTCGCTCGGCAAGTCAGAGCCGGCCCCGAGACCATGACGGCGGCGGCGGCGACGGCGACGGCGACGGCGACGGCGACGGCGACGGCGACGACGACGACGACGACGACGACGACGACGGCGCCACCCCCGACGCGCCCCTGGCGGCGGGCCCCACGCCCCCGGCGGCGGTCCCGGCGGGGGCGGCCCACCCTGGGCGCGGCCGACGCGGGGGCGCCCCCCGCCCTGCAGGCACGGGGGGCGGGGGAAGGGAGGGGGGGCGGAGGGGGGCGGAGGACGGGGCGGCGGGCGGGGAGGATTCGGATGCCGCAAATGGGTACAGCAAGAATGGGCACAACGCCCAACAACAAATGTTGTCCCAAACCAACAGCGGCCGCTGTTGGACAGGCGGCCTTCTGTCTCAAATGGACACAAGCCGCGGCGGCGCGGACAGCGAGCCCTGTTCAAAATGAACAGGAACTGCTGTTGGGCATTGTACCCATTCTTTCCGTACCCATGTCGCTCGTCCCGACAGGAAGGGAGGACTCTGGACTCTGCCGACGTACTCGCGTAAAGAACAGCGAGACGGCATGGCCACACGCGACTGCTCACTGCAGGCCTGTCAAGCAGGCCCCGGGCGACGCTTGACTGTTTTTCTTCACATTTCGCGTCCTCAGATGAGTCTGCGCCGGCAGAGGAGGGGGGAGGGGGGAGATGGGAGGTCGGGGAGGGGAGGAGCGGGGTGGGGTGAAGGAGGGGCGGTGGCGGTGGAGGGTGCGGAGGGGGTGGCGGAGGGGAGGGAGTGAAAGGCGAGGCGCCCCCTCCTGCCTCTCTGCCTCCTCCCTCTCCGCCTCCTCCGCCCTCTGCTCCTTCCTTCCCCCGTCCCTTTTCCTTGTAGATAACTCCTTCTTTCCGCACCACCAGACACGTCCAAGAGAGCCCCACGAAGGGCCCACGACGGTTCCCAGATAGCGCCGAAGGCCTCCAGGTGCCCCCCACGAGCGTCCCAAGAGGGCCCCGAAATCCAATTTTCGGTTGTGGCTCACAGGAGGTGAAGTAATTGAAGATGGCTCCAATGAAGCGCGAAAACTCGAGAGGACCGCAAGGAAGCCGCGATACATACTTTAAAACTCGCAAAATGGCCGCAAGAGAGAGTCAAGATGGCCCCAATAGGCCTCCACAAACTTTCTGAAGGTCTCACATTCTCACCGTTTGTCGACCCCTTCTGGAAACTCGCAGAGAGCACCATTTCTGGAAGGGCTGGTGGGTCAGGAATCTTTCAAGCGGCTCAGGCCGCGGCGACGAGAAGCCTCCTGGAGACCCCGAAAAGGGTGAGCCACGCCCAAACACCTCGAACCCCCCTCCTGGATCCTCGAGCTGGCTCCTCGCACCGGATGCTCCAGAATCCAAGCCCCGGATCCCGTGATCAGACTGGGCCCTCCAGCGCACGACCCACGGCCCGAGACCGAGGTTGGACCCTGGATGCAACACCGCGGGCCCCCGGTCCCGGAACCCCTGCCCGACACCGCGCGGCCGCGACCTCGAACGGCGGCGTGCGTGGCGGCGGCGCGGACGCCCCCCCCCCCCCCGCGGGCCGCGCACCGCCTGCCGGTGCGGCGCGGCGCTCGGCAGGCTCGGCCTCTCCGCCTCGCGGGCGCCGCTCGGGGGAGAGGGGGGGGGCAAGAAGAGGGAGAGCTCAGACACCCCGATATCCTGGCCATGCCACGGCATCGGCGCACACGCCCCCCGCTGGCCTCCTGGGCAGGCAGCCGTGTTGCACCGTCACTGGGCCCAGCCACGGGCCTCGCCAGGAGCGGTGTAGGCGCATCGCTCCCTCCGCCCGAGTGGGCGGGAGAGGCGCCGAGGCAGTGGGCCGAGGAGGGGGCCTGAGGAGCAAGCAGGAGAGAGGGGGGACGGACAAGCAAGGTGCGCTCGCGGCGTAGCTGACATCCTACCCCTCCTACCTGTCCATTTCAATTGCGCAGATGTCGTTTCCGATCGCCGGCAGGTGCCCTAGGGGACCAGACCCCCACAATTACAATTTGTGCGACGCGCAATCATAAAGTGGAGAGCAAGAAGACGAGGAAGAGGATGAGCAGCAAGGGGGCATGAGTATGAGGTACGGGAGGAGCAGCAGGGCCACGGGAAGGCGGATGAGGGAAAAGGCGGTGGGCGACAAAGACGATGAAGGACTCGGATCCAGAAAATGGCTCGCGCCGGGGCGAGCCCGCTATTCTCAGCGACACCAGCGCTGCAGCGGGAACGCCCTTTTGAAAAACAAGGCGCGTTCCGACCAGCGAAAACGTACATGGATCCCCCTCCTGCTGGGTCTTCCTATAGGCCACCCGGACAGCACAGGCGAGCTCACGAGGCAGGACGGCACGGACCACAGGCGGGGCGGGCAAGGAGCCGCTGCCCGAAACCATCCCCGCCTGCCAGAAGTCACCGTGAAGCAGCGGGGTCCTGAACAAAACGGGCCCTGGAAGTGTTTCGTCGTTTCTGGCCCTCCACGAGCCCCGCGACAGTCAGAAACGACGGTCAGAAGAACTGGCGCCTCGGGAAAAAGCCCCCGAGATCCAAAGCACGTTTCCCTCGGGACCCGTTCCCCTGATGCCAGCAGGAGGAGGGGGGGGGGGGCAAGCCCTCTCTCAGAGTGCCGTCAAAACTTCCAATCAGTCATCGGCACTTGGAAGGCGCTAAGATACGAAGGTGCTCCTGGGCCGAAGGGACAGAACGCATGTAGAGCGTCTCCCGCACATGGAACGCGAGCGCCCGTGGGTAGACTTCCAGCGGCGCGGAAGGTGGGGTGAGGGGGGCAAATCCCCCTAAGTGGGACATGCGCGATGGTTACTCGCAAGCGCTGGATCAGGTGATACGCATTGCACTGGGGACGACGACCATGGGCCTCGGACTACGCAACCCCAAAGTCCGTTTTCTCCTCCTCGCTCTCCTCCTGGAACCTTGCATGCAGGGCGCGGATCGCCTTGGCCTGACCGCCCTTACCCCGCTCGTAGTAGCCGCTCTTCATCCTCTCGGACACTCGCTCGTGGATCTGAGCGCGCTGGGCTCTGCTCGTCCCTCCCCTCCTCCAGACAAGATACATCAACACCGAATCGGGACATCGGATCACCTCGGAATGCGCATCGGATCGGACAGCATCGGCACGGAATCAACATCGAATCGGATCGGCCGTGCCAGGATGCACAACAGCGCCATGCATCGATTGGCCCATATCGAATCGTCCGAATGTAGGAATTGAGTCGGATCGAGCCGGCTGGAATCGAAATCAAACCAGACAGATCTGATCGAAATGGGCTGTCCCGCCGCGCTCGCCGGGGGCCACGAGGACAGAGGCGTCGCGGGTGTACAGCACGGGTCCTGCCGAGCAGACCTCGTGGAAGAGACAGGACAGGAGCAAATGGTGCACCAACAATACGACAAACTCGTGTCGTGACGACTTGCGCGTTGGTCTCCGACACCGCGTGGATCGTTCAACCTTGAACGATCCCGGCCTTTCGATAGCACAGATCGTTCGACATCAAACGAAGCTGGGCCACTGGCGGCGTTGAACCTTGAACGCCCGCGCCTGGGTAGCCGCCGCAACTGCACAGCGGTAACCTACTGCAATGCAAGCTTGGACGCAGAGAGAGGGAGGAAGGAGCGAGGGGGCAGCTCGGGGCTAACAAGCAGGCAGGCGACGATCTCAAGGCGCCAGCACCATGGCGAAGGTGCGGCGCCATGTGTCTTGATGCACTTTCGCCATGCAGCTCAAGACCCCGTGCAATATAGAACACCCAGCCCTGGGCCGCCAGCGCGGCCAAAATTGCATCTCAGCTGGTGGTTCGCTCCGATCGCGCGCTCAGGGCAACTGAGCGGTGAGTGCGCAGCGCAGCTGGTTGTGGACATGGATCAAGTGTTCGAAAGATATGATGGGATGGGGAATAACATGTTCCGACAGCGGGGAATTCTGTGGAGCATGCATCCGTTGGCCCGCACCGCTGCCAGAACTCCAGGCCGCATCCCACGGTGCTCCAAGGAACAAAACGGCAAGGGGATCCCCCCAGGGACACGTGCCCTAGACTTGGGAGGCGTTCCATGGGATGCACTCTTCATCCCGAGTCTCGTTCACCCCTAGTGCGGGCCAATCGGCATCTCGAGCAGACACCTGCAGCGGCGGCGAGAGTGACGTCTGCCCCTGGCGGCAGAAGGGCCCCGATGCGGTCCGGCAGACGCCCACCCCAGAAAGAGGGATGAGGATCAGGAGGCAAAGGGAGGCAGGAGGAGGCAAAGAGGGAAGGAGGGGGCGAAGAAGGGAGGCGGAGGATCGAGGCGTATGAAGCGGATGAGGAGGGTGTGCGGGAGGGCCCTTGCCGGCGCGGCACAGCAGGTGCGCGCTGCTATAAGGGCACCTCCACTGGAGCCTTGTGCCTTGCGGGGGCGGGCGACCAGGCGGCACTCTCGCCCAGCCCAGATGGACCAACACATGTCTGCGCGTGATGCGCGCAAAAGGCAGATGCGTGAAGGCGTCTGCTCCGAAGGGGGGTGGGCATCGTACACCAGCGCGTCTTCGTCGAGGAAGGTACTGGGCTCCGCCAGGAACCGATCGCCGCGGCCTCCAAGGCTCGAGGGGGCGGGCGCCCTGCGCCAGCTGCATTCCCACCTCGATAGCGAGGCAAGGCCGCTCCTCGTCCTCTGGCTCGCTCTCGGACTCGGGTACCAGCGGGCGCGGACCCACCGTCTCGTTGATGAAGTGTTCTTTTCTCGATCGGCGGGACAAGGTAGTCAGCCCGCCGATGCAAATCAAGGCCCACCAAAGCCCCCCCCGCAAATCTTGCACAAGCCGGCCCGAACGATACGGAAGGCGGTGGTCCTGGCATGCTCCGCGAGATGAGCGATCTGGGCGTGGACGATCGCGGTGCGCTGATCTACGTACATGGGGCGAAGCAGGCTCAACCCGCCGGCCGACACAGACGCACTGTACCCAAGGCGGTCAAATCTTGACGCCACTGGCGGCTGGTGCAATTGAGAACCTCGCTCGCTCGGAGATTTTGAGCCCGTGCCTTTCCAGGCGCGGCCTGCTGGTGCAATCGCATTTCACCCGGGGCAACGTGCTTCTTCTACTTCCGTATTAGCAGATGGAGGGGCTGGCGTCCAGTGCCGCGCCCGCGCACGCGTAGTTCGCATCCGTATCCTCGCCCACGCCGGGGCCTCGCCGGCGAAACGTACAGCTGAGGCAGAGGCGGGGGACGGTGCGCGGCTGGGCCTGGGGGGGGGGGGGGCGCCCGCCAACAGCACCGCGTGAGCTGGCCCCAGGTCCAGCGGAGGCCCCTCCCGCACCACGTGTCGGGGAGCAGCGCCGCGTTGATGCAGTAGGCCAAGGTCCCGTGCAGGAGGATGACCATGGCAATCATGATGCAGCACGTCGCGGTACTCCACTAGTGGCCAAAGACTGACAGCCCCAGCTTGTCGAACGTCTGCCCGAACCAGCCCCCATAGGTGGAAACCGTACCCGTACGATTCGGCGTTCTGGACCAGCCCCGAGAACCCATGTGGTTTCCGAGCCCGGCGCACGCAGTTCCAGCTTCCCCCAGCCGAGCGGTGGGACGCACACTCGGCTATCCCATCGGCGTCGGGCGGGGGCCCTCCCCAAGCCCAGCCGACAACCCAATCGGTTGCCCAGGCGCCCCGCCATGTGACCCGGCCGTCGCTGGCCCCAGAGCCAGTACCAAAGGGGTGGGGGGCAACGCAGGCGGGCCCGCGCCTCCCCCGCCGCCGGTCAGAGGGCGGGCGGCCGGGTTCGGCCCCGCACTTGGAGCTCGGGCCGGCTTGGCAGGCGGGGATGCTTGTTGTTGCTCACCCCGCCACTTGTCACGGGCCGCAACCGGAAGGGTCCTGAAATACGGCCGTTTCTCCTTGCCGCCCCCCTGGGCACCAGCCGCGCCTGCCCAGGGCGGGGCTTCGGGAACGGGACCCGGACGCGTCCCGGAGGAAATCGCGGAGCCCCCCCAGGCTCGGCGACCCTCGCGCTCCCCACCGAGTCTGAGGGCTTCTCTGGGCGAGCAGCCCTTGCAGGCTCGGGGACCTCCCATCGCCCCACACAAGGTGCCAACCAATGGTTCGGCCGGCCAGGCCGCCGCGCAGCACTGCGATGGCCGGCCCGCATCGCGCGACCGCAGGGGGCGCGCGCTTCAGGCCCGCGCGGGCCAACCGAACCACCGCGCCACCCCAATGTTCCAGGCCCCCACCTAACCTATAGACTAGGCCAAGAACGCGCGCGCGCCCGCCTCGCGCACGGGCAAAGGCAAACCTGCCAACACCCGAGCCAAAATGGTTACGGCCTCAGTGGTGGATTACGCATTGTGACGGCCCTCTCGGAAACATGCGCCGAACTCGTTCTCGTAGGACCCCCCTTCATAAAGGGGCAACTGAGTATTTGTTTTCGGCGGCCTTATTGACGCACTGGGGTCCCGCCAATACGGGGTACGAATTGTTGTTTTACGCGGCACCCGCCGCGCAACAACGACGACAGCTACGACTACGATTGCGTCTACGACTACGAGGAGGAAGAGAAGGAGAAGGAGGAGGAATGAATGAATTAATGAATGTATGAATGAATGCATGAATGAATGAATGAATGAATGAACGACTCTCCGCGCGCACGCAGTTCTAGCCTCGAGCTAAGGCGCGGGCCCACCCACGCCTCTCATGCGCCGCCACGGTGGCACTCCCCATCAGGGGACGTAGACGAAGGTGTACATCAACTTCTCGGAGTCGTGACTCAGCTTCAGCTTCATGCACCCTCGGCGTCGATCTGGTCCAATGGGTCAAACTCGCCATCCAACGTTGAGCTGGAAAAGTCTGGCCGCCTGTTGACCGCTTTCGCCTTGCCCCAGCCTGCCATGTGAGCTCGCACTTCGAAGCGTGGCGACTTGAACCGGGGAGGCCATCCCTTTGATTTGCGATATAATGCCATCCAGCTCGCTACGTAACGACTCCGCGCCTGGGAGGCTATCCCCAGGACTTCCAGAACATCGAGGCGTGGCGACGCTAACCAGGAAGGTCGTCTCCTGGATTTGCGATCGGACGCCATCCAACACAACACATGGCGGGAGGCCATCCTCAATGCTTGTGCCCGTCAGCATTGCCGTAGTCGACGATGCTATTGACGATGAGGACGTAGCTGCTGCCGCCGTCTGTCCGCTTCTCGCCGCACATTGGCCGTTGATCCTGCGCATGCGCGGCTGATCCTTCGCTCCACCACTGCCATCGCAGCGTGTCATCATCGATGTCCCAACAGCTGCTGCCACCAACGCTAGCCATGCAGCCAAGCTTGGACAGGGCCTGCTTCGTGCCTGGCCTCGCCCACGAAGTAACCCTTGCTCTTGCCTAGGTCGTATGGCATCTTCTGGATCCCGCAGCGTGCCCCTGATCATCATCACGATATCGTCCAGCTGCCTCCAGTGACTCTCGACCATGACCATCCGCTCGTCATCGTTGCACGTTCGCAAGAAGTCGAAGACATCAGGCCGATCTGATCGAGAACTGTCCCAAGCACGAACACACATACCATGAATGAGTTCTAGGAGGAGGAGGAGGAGGAGAAAAAGGAGGAGGACGGGGAGGAGGAGGAGGAGGAGGGGGAGGAGGAGGAGGAGGAGGAGGAGGAGAAGGGAGGAGGAGAAGGAGAAGGAAGAGGAGGTTTTAGGATTAGTCCAATCCACCGCCGAGGGAAGAAAGGGGGAGAACCAAAACTGAAGACCTTTAGCGGTTACTGTGTGGGTAAATCATGCTCATTTTCCCACTGCTCTTCTCACGGGCGTGCGCCCTCACGCCCGCTCGCAAGAATGGGCGCGGAAGTCCCCAAGTGTGCTCCGGAGTGCGCGCGGGGGGGGTCTCCAAAGCGCGCCTGGGAGATGTGCGCGCGGGAGTGCTGCCATCGTCTTCGACGCGATCCTCCTCTTCCTGCTTCGGCAGGCATGCGAGGTGGACGCCATACTTACGCAGATGCTGGAGCAGTGCTGGCTCGAATGCAACGAAAGGTGAATCCGCGACCTCCCGCCACAGAAAGAAGACCCGCGAGAAAAAATGCGCACAGGTGCGCTTGCTCGCTCCAGCAACGCCCTGCACTCGTGGTGGGCGAAAGTATTGAAAGAGCGGCACGGGATGGCGCGCGCTGCCTGGGCAGATTCGAAGTACTGGTCATTGGTTGCCCGTTCAATGTTCACTGTGTCCATCAATGTCCATCAATCATTCCCCGATTCTGTCCTCCTCGCCTCATCTCATTGACCGCGTGCTGTCCCCCGCCCCAGGTGGAACTCCCCGCCCGTACCCGAGCACGACATGAGCCCAGCCACTGCAGCCACAGACTGTTACACCAGACGCTAAGCAGTACACATCGCATCGGCACTGTCTCACTTTTTATGGCGCTTAAGACCAGCGCCAGCCACGCCACATCCTTAGCCATTAAGACAAGCGCGTCATGGAGGGACGAGGGAGAGCACTTGCGGTCCCACTCTTTTCACATCCAGGCTCGCCAACCCTTTTAGTAACACAAAAGCTGGGTGTTGGAAACGTGTTCGTCATTATCAGTCGAGCGAATCGTGCCCAATCACGACACGGGCCGAACCATGTACAACCGCATACTATGTAAGCCAACGTCTAAACACTACTCCTAGCTTCGGCACCCACTCACTCCACCTACTGTTTAAAACCAATATCGGCCGCGCCACAACCTCAAGTACCGTGAAGGGTGGTGATGGGAAGTGGTGTGCGAGGTGATATCGGAATAAGCAACTGGAAACCTCACAGACTACAAAGCAGTCGCATTCCGCTACCATGCGCATGCCAACTAAAGCTGCAACAGTGTTCCCTCCCAAACAGTTCTGCACGTCTCTCTCGAGGCGTAATCGGTGCCACCCCAGGTGCCAGAGAGGAGCAACCAAGAAATAAAGAGAGAGAGAGAGAGAGATAAAGACAACAAAAAACGCATCTCACTCATGAAAGCCCGCGCCCATAAATGAGCCGCGATGCACGGTACGCTCGCACTCTGGCCTCCTTCAAATTGCATTGGCATCACAAGGACACGGAAATGTGTGAGATCTCACCCGTCCAACAAACGACCTCTGACCGCTGGTTCCGTGAGTTTGGTAAACAGTTTCGTGCTCTGCAAGTCGGAGGCCGTCGGCATCACCGTCGATACATCGTTCGCTGTGGAAGCCGACGGAGTCGGCGTTGCTGGTCCCCTCAGCCCCGAGCCTGCGCCTGAGCAGGATGAGTGGTTTAGGGCCCTCAGGGACTTCGGCCACGATGTCAGCAGGTGCGGCCAGGTTGTTTGTTGCAAGCTGTGCGGTGGCCACGGGAATTTGGGCACTATGATCAAGCTCGCCATGGAATGCCGTGGCCCCTCAACTGTGCCCTCCACTCGTTCCAACCAATTGGTGCACGTGATGATCGAGCGTGGCCTTCATCCTGAGACGGAAGCGTAATTTCTGTTGCCTCCCGCCGCCGTCGCCCGCCCCCGCCGACCCCCTCCGCCCGCATACGCCATCTTTAACTACGTGTTGTGGACGCTGGAGCGGTAGGCGGGGCGGCCTCGGCGCGACGGGAGGTAGTCTGGGTTCCAGCTGTCGCTGGAAGGCCCCGAGCCCCTTGACACTCGTCCCCCAGGTCGGCACTGCCTTCCTTCGGCGCGCGCAGTGGAAG
>CAUYUJ010008613.1:389354-391854 GCA_963575745.1 Prorocentrum cordatum | reverse complement strand
GAGGAGGAGGAGGAGGAGGAAGAGGAGGGGGAGGAGGAGGAGGGGGAGGAGGAGGAGGAGGAAGAGGAAAGCGAGCAGGAAAAGAGGAACGCTGTTTTCTCGTCGTCCGCAATGGGTTTGCGAACCTCACCTTCGTGTACCATTGGCTCTATAGCCCCTTTATTGTTTTCCTACGAGCGAACGGCGAAATTGTGGGTTTCCGAACCCCTTTCTTCGTGTACTATTAGAATCAGTGGACTTCCGAACCTCATCTTCGTGTACTATTAGCTCTATAGCCCCTGTATTGTTTTCCTATCAGCGAATGGCGGAATTGTGGGTTTCCGAAATCCTGCTTCGTGTACGATCGAGCTCCGATTAGGCTACGTTGTTCTATTTAGTCTTAACTGACTGTGTAGAACCCGAACCGGAGCCCGAACCCGAACCCGAACCCCCCGAACCCTTACCCTTACCCATTCATTCTTAGTAGACACGAAGGTGAAGTTTGACCCTAGTAGTAGTAGGGGTAGTATTAGTAGTAGTAATGGTAGTAGTAGTAGTAGTAGTAGTAGTAGTAGTAGTAGTAGTAGTAGTGCTAGTAGTAGTAGTAGTAGTAGTAGTAGTAGTAGTAGAGTAGTAGTAGTAGTAGTAGTAGTAGTAGTAATAGTAGTAGTAGTAGTAGTTGTAGTAGTAGTAGTAGTAGTGGTAGTAATAGTAGTGGTAGTAGTAGCAGTAGCGATAGTAGCAGTAGTAACAGTAGCAATAGCATCAGTAGTAATATTAGTAGTAGTAGTAGTAGTAGTAGTAGTAGTCGTAGCAGTAGTAGGAGTAATAGTAGGAGCAGGAGGAGGAGTAGTAGGAGTGGAAGTAGGAGTAGGAGCAGTAGTAGTCGTAGTCGTAGTCGTAGTAGTAGTGGTAGTAGTAGTCGTAGTAGTAGTAGTAGTAGCAGTAGTAGTAGTAGTAGTAGTACTAAGTAGTAGGAGTAGTCGTAGTAGTCGTAGTAGTAGTAGTAGTAGTAGTAGTAATTGTGGTAGTACTTGTAGTCGTAGTCCGACTCGTGTTCGTAGTAGTAGTAGTAGTAGTAGTAGTAGTAGTAGTGATAGTAGTAGTAGACGTAGTAGCCGTAGTAATGGTAGTATTAGTAGTTGGTAATAGAAGAAGTGGTAATAATCGTAGTCGTAGTAGTAGTAGTAGTAGTAGGAGTAGTAGTAGTAGTAGTAGTAGTAGTGGTAGTAGTAGTAGTAGAACTAGTAGTAGTCGTAGTAGTAGTAGTAGAAGTAGTAGTAGTAGTAGTACTACTACTAGTAGTAGTAGTACTAGTAGTGGTAGTATTACTACTAGTAGAAGTAGTAGTGGTAGTAGTTGTAGTGGTAGCAGTCGTAGTAGTAGTAGTATGAGTAGTAGCAGTAGTAGTAGGAGTAGTAGTAGTAGGGGGAATATGAGTAGGAGTAGGAGTAGGAGCAGTAGTAGTAGTAGTAGTCGTAGTACTAGTCGTAGTAGTAGTAGTCGTCGTAGTAGTAGTGATATTAGTTAGTAGTAGGAGTAGTCGGAGTAGTAGTAGTAGTAGTAGTAGTAGTAGTCGTAGTATCAGTAGTAGTAGTAATTGTTGTTGTAGTGTGACTCGTGGTCGTAGAAGTAGTAGTAGTAGTAGTAATAGTCGTAGTAGTAGTAGTAGTAAAAGTGAGAGTAGTAGTAGTAGTACTAGTAGTAGTAGTAGTAGTAGTAGTAGTAGTAGTCGTAGTAGTAGTAGTAGTAGTAGTAGTCGTAGTCGTAGTAGTAGTAGTAGTAGTAATAGTATTAGTAGTAGTAGTAATTAGTGGTAGTTATTGGTGGTAGTAGTAGTCGGTGTAGTGGTAGTACTAGGAGTAGTAGTCGTAGTAGTAGGGGTAGTGGTAGTAGTAGTTGCAGTAGTAGCAGTAGTAGCAGTAGTCGTAGTAGTAGTAGTAGTCGTCGCAGTAGTAGTAGTAGTAGTAGTAGTAGTAGAAGTAGAAGTAGAAGTAGAAGTGGTAGTAGTAGTAGTAGTAGTAGTAGTAGTAATAGTAGTGAAAATAATAATAGTAGCAGTAGAAGCAGTAGTGGCAGTAGCAGTAACAGTAGTAGTAGTGGTAGGAGTAGTAGGAGTGATAGTCGGAGTGGTAGGAGGAGCAGGAGTAGGAGTAGAAGCAGGAGTATGAGTAGGAGTAGGAGTAGTAGGCGTAGTGGTAATAGTAGTAATAGTAGTAGTACTAGTAGTGGTAGTAGTAGTAGTAGTAGTAGTAGTTAGTAGTAGGGGTAGCCGTAGTACTAGCAGTAGTAGTAGGAGTAGGAGTAGTAGTCGTAGTAGTAGTAGTCTGTGTAGTAGTCTTATTAGCAGAAGTAGTAGTAGATATAGTACTAGTAGTAGTAGAAGTAGAAGTAGTAGTAGCAGTAGTATTAGTAGTAGAAGTAGTAGTAGTAGTAGTAGTAGTCGCATAAGTAGCAGTCGTAGTAGTAGTAACTAGTAGTAGCACTAGTAGTAGTAGTAGTAGTAGTAGTAGTAGTAGTA
>CAUYUJ010008613.1:296854-379354 GCA_963575745.1 Prorocentrum cordatum | reverse complement strand
CAGCAGCATCATCCTCATCCCCATCCCCATCCTCATCCTCATCCTCATCATGATCACCACCATCATCACCATCACTGTCATCGTTGTCATCACCACAAACATAATCCTGTTCCCAAACACACTCATACTCATCGCTACCATTGGTAGCAATCATCATTATCGTCGTCGTCATGACCATCACCACCTTCACTATCGCCATCACCATTCGTCCCCATTGATCACAAATAAACGTCACCATCACTATCCCAATATCCGTCCACATCAATATCAAAATCAACTATATCGGCGTCATCCTCACCACCATTACCATCACCATCCCCATCAGTATCACCATCGCCATCTACGTCACCACCATCACCATTACCATCGTCACCATCACCATCAGAATCGTCATCAACGTCACCATCATAATCACCATTTCATCTTTGCCCACGCCCGCGCCGCCGTCGCCTCCCCGGTTCCGAAGAGGACAGAAAGGGAGAACCGGTGAATAGCTGGGCAGGGGCGAGGAGGACCAGAACAGGGCGGAAGGAAACAGTATCCTGCTGCAGCGCCTTCTCGAGAGCGGGCTGCAACTTGGAGGCGCAGTCGGCGTCGCCCTTGCACACAAAGTGGAACCGGCCCTGGTTCCTGAGGCTGTTGCCAGGCTTGCGGCTGTCGCCCAGGCCCTCGCCGCGGACGGCGAGCATCTCGGCCCCGATCGCCCTCTGGATGCCGTTGATGTGCTCGCCCCGAGGGCCGATGATCTCGGCCGCGATGCTATCTGGATACGCGCTGTTTGGCTGCGCCCAGAATGGGGGTGCGCGAGTGGAGTGGGGGCTTCTAAGAAGGACGGGGTCTTCTCAGAAGGCAGGGGCCTTCGCAGAAACTCGTGGGTGCTTCTGAGAGGACTTCGAACAAGTGCGGAGGGCTTCTGAGAAGTCTTGTGCCTTCTGAAAGTTCCCCCTGCCCCCTGCCCTCTTAAAAGGCCGCCCCCTCGCGCCACGCCCGTGTGCGCGCCGCCAATCTGTGTCGCTCCTTGGCCTTAGCGCCCCCTGACTGCGAGGACCCGTAGGAGCTCTGCGAGGATAGGATCCTCTCGGACTCCGACCAGGCCGCGCGGCCGGAGCGGACGCAGCCCAAGGCCGACTCGTGGGTCGCGAACCTCACGTAGCCGCGGTCGCTCTCCTCGCCAGGGTTGTCGATGTCGGGGATGCGGAACACCTCCTCGACCTCGCCGAACTCCGCCAGCCACTGATGGCCGCCGCCCTCGTCCAGGAGCGGGTCGACCCAAACCTCACGGTCGCTGTTAGAAGAAGAATAACTGCGTGAACATCAACTTTCAGAGGTCCACGCGGATTTCTGGGATCGGCGCTAGAATTCCCCCCCTGGCGCGCGGAGCTCGCCAGGGGCGGCGCCGCCGCCAAGCGGGGCCCGCCGCAGATCCAAGAAACCCCGCGTGACTCCGAACATTTTATGCTCATGTTGCTGTTCCTTCTTCGGGCTGTGGAAGGGCTCGAGCTGGGGCCGGCCGGGCATGGAAAGCTCGTCCACGAAGAGCGTCACCCACACCACGCCGCTGCCGCCGCGGCGGTCGCGCGAACGTGACCGCTCGCGGGTGTATACTCCTTGCTCGGCGTCTCCGGCACCTTGCCCCGCATGGCGTAGTCTGAGCTTTCTGCCGAACACCTCCGTGATTTCGGCCTCGGCGCCTCGCAGCAGCTCCAGGGCAGCCATGGCGGAAGCCTCGTCCTTGAATTCCAGGAAGCCGAACCCCCTGCCGGCCTTGGTCTCCTGCGCGGGGAGCAGGCGAGCGGAGGCCACGACGGCAGACCCCTGGTCAAAGAACGGGGCCCGCAGACCAGTGGGGCTGCAGGGCGTGGGGCCGAGACTGTGGGAACAGGATGGCCAGCAGTGTGCCTCAGACTGGGGAGGGGGAGGAGAAGCCACAGCACCGCGCAAGAGAGGGAAGGCGGGGGGGAGGAGCAGGACGAAGGAGAGGAAACTCAGGAGTATGGCGTGCCCGCAGCACAGCACGGCGACGTTTAGACTTTATCACGGAAACGACATGCTCGGTGCTCGATGCAATGCTCTCTACTGGATCAGGCTTGGCATGAAGCGGGCGATGGCTTGATACACTTCCTTCAACTTGCGCCCAGTGGCTCGAGTACACGCCTCGAAGTCGTCACATGGATCTCGACATGGGACAAAAATATGTGGTCGTGCACCACAGACAAAGGGACGCACAGCAGCTGCGGGAAGAAGCATGGTGCTTCATCATGGTCGAGGGGAAAAGATGGCGGAAGAACGAGGAGCCCGAGAAGCATGAGAAGGAGAAGGAGGTAGAGGGGAAGGGACATCATGAGTGTGAGGGAGGACAAGGGCGAGGCGAGGAGCAGGACACGGATAATGAGGCGATGCCCCTGCTGCCGGAGGGGGGGCGCGAGAGTCATGCGAGCAAAGAGGGCGAGGATCAGAACGCCGACGAGGCGGGGTCCTTATCCCTCGCCACCCTCACCCACTCCAGGCTCTGCAGCTCGCCTCTGCATGACGGCGGCACGGGGAACTCGGCGTCGAGGCGTGGTTCGGAGCTGGGGCGGACACCGAGACCGAGGACGACTGCTCCAGTTGGCCACCAGCGCCCTGGAGAGGCCCCAGGAAGACAGGCAGCCACAGCCAGAGTCGGGGACAGACTGTGTGGCGCCCCGCCCCATCTCAGGGCTCGAAAGCAATGTGAACTGGTTGTCTATGTTCAAAGCTCAGGGAAGCGAGGGAGGAGGAGGAGGAGGAGGAGGAGGAGGAGGAGGAGGCGCAAGACAACAAGGGTGCGCTCGAGGGAAGAAAACAGAGAGGAATGATGCGGATCAGTAGCCCTCCCTCGATACTTTGCCATACTTCGCTGCCTGCTGCCCCTCTCCTCTCTCCTCCATCATGCCCAAGGCAGCTGAAAAGGACTCAATGGTCTCTTTGAAGAGGGCATTTGTCCTGCTTTTCGCCCTCCCTCGACGCAGGAGGGGGAGGGAGAGGGGAGGAGGAGGAGCAAGAGGAGACAGCAACGACGAAACGATGTCGGGCCGAACCTCTAACTAATGGAACGCGGAGGATATAGGAATCCGCCGATCCCCGAGACGTGCGAGACATGTCGCTGTTCCCCCCTCCCTCTTTCCCCCCTCCCACACTGTCCAAAATGCAGTTGAAGGGGAGGCTCCCAGAGCTCGCCGGAGCTCCTCCTGGGCCTCGGAGCCTCCGAATCCACCTCTCGTGGCCTTCAAGATGCCCACGACGCCTTCGAAGATGCTCCAAGAAGGGCTCCAGCACGCTGGAGAGGCCTAAAGAAGACCCGAGATGGCCTCAAGAAGGCCCAAGCGGCCCCCATCCCGAGGAGGGCCCCATGAGAACCACCGAGAAGGCTCCACGAGGCAAACATCACATGTATTTTTGAGTGTTTGTTTGCCTGCGGGCCTCCCGAGCCTGAGGCGGCCTGAGGCCTCCCCAGACCGCTCCGAGACGGCCCAAGAAGCCCTCAAGAGAGCTCGGAGACGGCCCAGGAGAGCTCCAACTCAGCCCCAGAGACCCCAAACACGACCAACAAACGCCCTCGAGAGGTCCCCAATAGGGGGAAAACGCGGGGGCACGGGAGCCCTCCCCCACACGGTAGCCCCCTATGAAACCCACATGCCCCCAGAAAGCCCCCAGGGGGCCCCCGGGAGCCCTGACAAAAACTCCCAGCCGCCCCCGAGGCATCCAAGAGGCCTCCAAGAAGCAAGAAATCACGCATCAGACTCGGAGAAGAGGAGAAAGACAAATCAACAACAACTACACGCAGCCAGCACGACGGGAAGCGGTAAACAGCAGATACGAAATCGGAAGCCGCACATGCATCCTCTTCTGAGGATCGGCGGATTGGCGCAAGCCTGTTGAATCGATGCAACGCGTATGTGCCGATGGTCCAGACCCCGACCGTGCAGCGTGGGCTGGCAAAAGCAATTGGGTTCAACGGGGGACTCGGGCCCCCTCCAGTCGCCCCGACCGTGAACGCTAGGGCCCACCAGGGGCCTGAAAAGCAATAACACAATCGCGGTTGAACCTGTTCCGTCGAGAACGTGCACGCCGGTAACACAGAAAAATGACGACAATTGAAGGCCCCGACCGTGCTGGGCATCGGTTTGCGCGTCCGCCCCTGGAAAACCCGCGCGGACCTCCGAGAGCTGATGATGACTCAACTTGGCCTTCTTCTCGATCAACGGTCCAAGATGGCACGACGACGACGACCACGACCTCGCAGCGAACGAGGACTGAGAGGGGGCCCCGCGGGGCGGGCCGCCTGCGCTCTGCTCGAGCTGCTCCCTGAGCTGGGCCTCGGTGGTCTCCCAGCCGATGTTGCCCTACGCCCCCACGGAGGAGGGAGGGGAGGGAGGGAATCTGGCGAGGAGGGGGGGGGAGGAGGCCGGCAGCCATTCTGGTTCAAGGTCCATACGCACTGCTCGAGTTGGCGTGCTGGGGGGGGCGCGGCCACCGACTTCTTCTCTGCAAGAAAATCCGCTGGCCCCCCTCGGGGTTCAAGGTTGCAAGATGTTTCCCCAACCAGGCTCCTGCGGCCCCTTCGACTTTCCCGTGGTTGGCCTCTCTTGGGTCCTTCTTGGAAGCATCTTGGTCGGTCTTGGTGCCTCCTGGGCCGTCTAGGGCCTCTTCTTGGGCCCATTATTGGGCCCTCTCGGAGCCCTCTTAGGCTGTCTTGGGCTTGTCTGGGGGGCCTCTTGGACCGCCCTGGATTCTCAACGAGGAAGTCATCACTCTCGCGTCTGGAGGCCCCCTTCGGGGTCCTCCTACGTCCTCCTACAAAGTTGGGGACCGTCGGCGCGGAGCTTTTTGCGCAAGAAAACGAGATCGACGAACTGACTGCAACAATGTCGGGTACGGGTCCCCTGGTCGAGGCCGAGCTTTCCGAGAGGGTCATAGACCTTGCGGGCAAGATAGGTAAGCTTGCTTCGATCCCCTTCAAGATAATAGTGGGAGACTTTGGGGACGGACTGGTCTGAAGATGATCCGGCCAACTGGTGGCGAGACCGCTTTGGTTCCGACGGCTCCTTCCTGGGCGGAGCCCGACCTTCCTCTTGAACAACGTTTGCCTGGATCTTGCGCGTTCTCCTTGGAATTTTTCCGACGGTAGGGCCCCACACGAGATTCCATGTAGATTGCCCCTTCGCCCTCTTCCTATTCGATTAGCGCAAGCCATCCTCCCGATTCTGCGTCGTCCTCCTCCTCATCGACATCGTCCTTCTCGCTCCACCCGTTACATGTCTTATCCCCCTCCTCCTCCTCGTCCTCCTCCTCTTCGTCCTCCTCCCACTCCTCCTCATTTTCCCCCCCTCCTCCTCGTATGTGTTATCCTCCTTTTCCCACTCCTCATCTCCATCATGCCTGCTGTCCCGATGCACCTCCCCTTCCTCCTGGCAAGGGCGCGCGTGCCGATTTTCCTCGGCGTCCTCGCCGCCGCGCCCGGCAGGGGCGCGTTCCCCGACGGCAGAATAGCTCAGCCGTCGGGCCAACCCCGCGGGCCAGGCCGACGGGGCAAACCCGCGAGCCGCTGGGGCGCGGTGGCAAGCCGTTGAGACAACCCCGCAGGCTCCGAGCTAGTTGCCGCCGCCCTCAGGCGGGAGGCAAAGCGAACACCCAACGCTGCCGCGAGCTGCTCCGCCTGAATCATTTCCACAACCCAGGCACGGTGGCGGGATGAGCCGAAGGACATTCGAGACGTGCCGACGTAGGCAAAACGCGACCTCATTAAGCGTGGCCCACGCTGAATATATATATATATATATAGATATACATACATACATACATACACACACATATACATATACATGGACATGATATACAAACAAAAATGGAGGCAGTCCCACAAGCAGAATAATGCGCTGGCCACGTAGAGCAAGTGGGGGGTGAGGGAAACTGAACGAGATAGCAAAATGAATTGTATGCGAGGAGGCACCGAACGAAGAGACAACGACAGCGACACAGCCGCACGCCCAAGGCGCGTCGGCAGGCGATGCATGGAGGATGGGTTCACACACGATGGCGAAGAGGACAGGCACACAACATGAAACACACAATGGTGACTCAATGTTGCTTGCCCTATCGGGGTCCTACTCGGCCGTATTGGTTTCGTGAGACACTCTTCGGAGATTCCTGGGGTCGTCCTCAAGATATGTTGGACCCTCCTGGCCGCGTGGAATGCGACCAGGTTTTTTGAATCCCCAATTGGCCTTTGCTGTTTCGCGTGTCGAGGCTCCCCTGGTAGACAATAGGGGTATACAAGATTGGAGCAACTAAAACAACACGAGTCGCCTGGCGAAACACCTAGCCATATGCAGTTGTGGGTAACGTAAGTGTGGACATCGTCTTCGGTGGAGTTTCCAGTGGGGCCACGAAGCGTGCGGCAGGTGTGTCGACTGGGTGGCAAGGGCGCATGCAAACACCCTCACGATGATCTTTTGTGGAAGTCCCATTGCCATTTCAAGCAACATGTGAGTGATGTGCCAGGATGGGCGGGGGGGACGCATGCGGACCCTGCCACTGAAGCCTTCGGTGGAGCTCCCTATGGAGCCACGAAGCGTGTGAGGGGCGTGCTGGACGGGCGGGGGGGGGGGGGGGGCGCGCGCGCGGACCCTGCCAGTGGGACCTTCGGAGGAGCCCCCTATGAGGCAACGAAGCGTGTGACGGGCATACTGAAATCAACGGGATGGCACATGCGGACCCTGCCATTGGGGCCTTCGGTGGATCTCCCCATGGGGCCATGAGCCGTGCGAAGGGTGTGCCCACATGGGCGGGTGGACGCATGCGGACCCTGCCACTGGGACCTCCGTGAAGAGCCCCTTGTGGGGCCACGAAGCGTGTGAGCGGTGGGCCGTCATGGGCGGGGGACGCATGCCGCCCCTGCCACTGGAGCCTTCGGTGGAACTTCCTATGGGGCCACGAAGCGCATGAGGGTATGCTGAATTTCCCAGGGGGGGGGGCGCATGCGAACCCTGCAATCGGGGTCTTCGGTGGGATTCCTTGTGGGGCCACGAAGCGTGTGGGGGTATGCCAAAATTGGTTGGGTGGCGCATTCCGACCCTGCCACTGTGGCCTTCGGCGGAGCCCTCTATGGAGCCACAACGCGCGTGAAAGGGTGTGCCAAAAAGGGCGGGGGAATGCACGCGGACCCTGCCGTTGGGGTCTTTTATCGTACTTTAGCTCTGGGCCAGATTCGCGCGGCACGGATTCAGGTTCAAGCGACCGCGCAGCGGCGGTCGCCGAGGGCGCAGACGGCAAGCGAACGCCTGACAAGCGGGGTTCCGAACGGCAAAGGGGCGAGCGATCCAGAGGGCCAGCACGCCGCCACTCGAGCAAAACCCCTCACCGCGCCATGGCAGCCACATGCGGCCCTGCCCCCAGCGCGTCAGGCTCTCACGCCTCCGCAGTGGAAGGGGAAAGCGAAAGGACCGAACTCCATGACAGGTGTGCGGCGTCACCTGGGGCAACGCAGCCCGCGCCATCACCCTGGCGGTGCCTCCCCCAAGCCGAAGGAATGCCACCGAAGCCACTCCCTGGGAGCGGAGGTGTGTGGCGTCACCTGGAACAGCACAGCGCGCGCCATCAGCCAGGCCGCGCCCCCCCCCCCCCCCACACAAAAGCGGGAAGACCACCGAAGCCACTCCCTCGAGGACAGCCCGCCTGCCAGGACGGGGAAGACACTGCCGAAGGCGTCGCCGCCGTCGTCAACCACGGCGTGGTGTCAAGTACCAACTGCAGTCAAGCGGGACCCGCGAAACTCAACACCAAACTGACGCGAAACAGCGACATCACGTAAGAAAAAGCGGTCCTCCACATACGCTCACCGCGAAAGGTCGGCTGACTCGTTGGCAGGAACCTCGACGCACGCCAACGGCAGTTCATGGGCGCCGCGAAGCGAGCCCTTGAGGGTCGCCCGCTTCAGCCGAGCCCCGATTTGCCATCCAACGGCGCTAGCATGCAAAGCCATCGGGGCGACCGAGCAGAGTTGCCGAGCCTGCTCGTAGCACCGCTGGGCGCGCGAGAGACGGTCGAGGGCCGCCGAGCACTCCACAGACCCGCAACGAGCGAGAGGGACCGCAACGTTCGCCGCCATGTGCCGCTGGAGCACGCGCAATGGCCTGTGACTGCCGCCGCTCAAGACCAGCGCAGTGCAGTCGGGGACGAAGTCAACGACGGCGGGCGGCGCGAGCCCCCGCTCGCGGGCCAACGAGCCGAAGTTGGAGAGGAGGGGCGGCTCGTCGGGCTCGGCGACGGGCTCGGCGTCCAGAACCGAGCGTTCCGAGTCCACGTGCTGCAAGGCCTCCCGCTCCTGCTGATTGACAAGCGGACCATCGTCATGGGCGGGGGGGGAGGCCCCTCCCCGCCAAATCCAAGTCAGATGTTCACCACATTGGGCCGTGCCCAAAGGGGGGATCACAAGGAGGTCCCCCGCCACGGACGCGCTCGGCCAAGGCGAACCTGGCTCCAACGGGCAACGTTGCTCCGCGTCGCCGCCCTGCCACCGTCCAGTCGCCAAAGGCCGCCCCAGCTGCCGTGCGAACCGAGGCCTGGCGGCGGTGCGGCCGAGGCGGAGCGAGGACGGCCCGCCTAGCGCTGCGGCGGCGGCCGAGCGCCAGGGCCGCCCGCTGCAGCCTGTTGAGGGAGGCCTGCCGCATCGCGACGATGCTCGAGGGGCCACAGCTCTCCTGCGTCCGCCTTCGCCCGACTGTTCGTCGCTCTGGTCGTGCGCGGGTGCGGCAGCAGCTGCACTCGCACCAGTGTCCGCCTCTGCGCCTGGCACGCCGACGGAGGGCATGCCCGAAGAGGCGTCCTGGGTGTAGTTGTCGGCTCTCGCCAGCGCCGCGTCGCTGTGCTGCGCTTCCTCGGCACTTCCGACGCGGGCCGAGGGAGAAGGGGGGTCGGAGGCGCGGGGGCGCGGGCGCTGCGGGCCCGCGAACACCTCTAAGATCACGGGGACTGCCAACGCCAGCCGCGACGTGACCTCGTCGAGAAGCTGCACGTCGGGCTGGGGGTCGAGGGAGCCGAGGTCGCGGGACAGCTGCAGAGCCTGCGCCGACGCCGCCGCGTGGCAGGCCTCCCGCGCTGCGGGCTCGCTCTCGAGGGAAGCGACTCGCGCCAGCGCAACCTCCAGCCTCCCACGGTCAGCAACGCGGGCCGTGGCCCTGCGGGCCCGACGCGCTGGCCAGAGGGACGCCGAGGGCGCTCCAGCCTGCCGGGGCAGCTCGGCCGCCGCGAAGGCGACTCGGCCACCGACCGCAGCCATCCCCCAAGCTATCGAAACTCAGCGACCTCCCGCGGGGCCCAAAACGAGCACGGTAGAGGGGGAACGGCTTCAGCCAAAATGGCTACGGAGTGCCGCTGGGGCCTTCGGTGGAGCTCCCTATGGGGCCACGAACCGCGTGAGGGGTGTGCCGAAATGGGCGGGGGGACGCATGCGGACCCTGCCACTGGGGCCTTCGGTGAACCCCCTATGGGGCCACGAAGCGTGTGAAGTGTGTGCCAAAACGTGCGGGGGAACGCATGCGGGCCCTGCCGCTGGGGCCTTCGGTGGAGCTCCCTACGGGGCCACGAACCGCGTGATGGGTGGGCCGAACTGGGCGGGGGGACGCATGCGGACCCTGCCACTAGGACCTCCGGTGGAGCCCCCTTTGAGGCCACGAAGCGTGTGAGGGGTGGTCCCGAAACTGACATGCGGAGGGCATATGCACAATTCGGATGACGATGTGGATGATGGCGATGATGATGGTGACGATCATAATGGTGATGACGGCACGTGTGAGAGCAAAGGCAGGCATGGGAGGGGGAGGAGGAATGAGTAGACACGGGGCGCTGTCTCTTCAGAACGAAGACCAAACACCACAATATGCCTGGGAATGATACAACGAACGCATGATAGCAGTGTGTCGGACACACGACAGAGGGCGGCACCACCGCCTCCAACAATCTTTCTAGCCGCGCCCGGAGCGCCCGGAGAGCCCGTGAAATGGGTGGCAATAATATGATCGTCCTGCTCCTGCTCCGTCTTTCTCGTTCGCCCTCCGCCCTCCCCCTTCCCCCTACTCCCCATACTCCATCGAAATATCTCGTTCCCATCCCCTGCCCCTCTTCCTCATGCGCCTCCTTTTCCTGCTCCTCCTCCTCCTCCTGATCGTCATCATCATCGTCACCGTCATCATCATCATCATCGTCATCATCATCATCATCATCATCATCATCATCATCATCATCATCATCTTCATCATCATCATCACCATCACCATCACCATCACCATCACCATCATCACCATCATCATCAGCATCAATATCATCATCATCATCATCATCATCATCATCATCATCATCATCATCACCATCACCATCACCATCACCACCATCATCATCATCATCATCATCATCATCATCATCATCATCATCATCATCATCGTACTCATCGTACTCATCGTCGTTCCTGGTCCTCCAAGTTCTCGTCTTCCTTTCTCTGGCCGGAAAGGCCGCGACACACAGATGTCGCGATGCGCGGGCGAGCCACTTGCATCCCGTCCCCATCCCCTTCGCTCCACGAACAGGCTAGCTCTGTTCTTGTCCTCGTGCGTCCACTGGCGGGTCTTCTGGCCGCCTCCCCTGCTTTGCTGGAGGAGGGCTCGGCCGAGACATCGGCTGTGCTCATCGCCCCCTACCCTCCTCCCTCCTGCCCCCACCTTTCTTCCCGCGGTCCAAGTCCCCTCCGCAGATTTGACAATCACTTCCCACCGTGCAGCTTGGGACGCGAGGTGGAGGGTAGGGCGGGGTCCTTCCTCGTCCCTGGGGGGGGGAGGCGGGCGTTTGAAGCGACGCTTCTGTGCGCCTGCCCGATTCGGACAGCCGCGCGGTTTCGCCCCGTGCGGGAATAGAGCCGCCGCCTCGCCATCGCTCGGAAGTCCACTCCCCGGGCATGTTTCGATTTCGTTGTTTGCTCGATGATCCAGGATGCTCCTCGATGGCCCTCGCAGAGAAGGCATGCACATGTCCGAGCGATGCCAAGCCGATGCCTTATCGCCTCGAGGCTGAGGAAGGGGGGGGAGTGAGAAGCATCCACGTCCCAACTTCTGGCAACCTTTCCCAATGCGCTGCTCGGTTCCGTAAGCAAGCAAGTGGAGCCGCGCCGCACGGCGCATCGGCTAAACAGCACAAGGCGAATTACAACAGTTCTAACGCACAGCCTCTCAGACAACATACGCTTGGGCAGCGCTTCTCCACCGAGCCCTGCTATAATTCGGCCCGAGCTCGACGCGCACAGATGTGCCAGAAGCCGAGCATGCTAGCGACGCGTGCTCATGCACTACGCGAGCCCATGTCAATCTGGGGCGGCCTCGTGCCCTTCTTCCGTGTAGGATCGGCGGGTTCACGCTCCCGGGTGCGAACACTACATCGCGAGCTGCTGAGCCCGGCATGCTGCCAAGCTTCCCGAACAGATCGAACTGTTTCATGAGAATGTGGCTGCTAAGACGGTGCTGCCCGGCTTGTTGCCGCACGCTGTGGTTGGACACGTGGGAGATCATGGAATGAGGAATCTTTAGTATTTTGCGCAGACACTGGGCCTGGAACGCATCAAGTTTATCCCTCTCTGCTCTTCGCAAGCACAAAGCCTCGATGCTGTAGGAGAGCTTGGAAATTACGCACGCGTTGAACAGCATGATCTTTCTGCTCCGACTGATGTTCGCGTGCCCCCATACCAGGCATAACTTATCAAGGGCTCCCCTGGCCTCCCCCAGTCTGTTCGCTCAAGCAGAAAGACGTGCTGAAGCACTTCGTATCGGAATTTCTGCAGTTCAGCTCGGTTCCGTGCATGCTGTATATTGCAGAACGATCCAGGATGCTTCTCGATGGTCCTCGCCGAGAAAAAAGGCACACGTCCGAGCGATACCAAGGACTCGAGTCCTCGTGGCCCGCGGGGAGGTCCACGGACAGCTCCAGAGACAGGGATCGGATCCCGCCCCCCGCCTACGTCGGCACACCTCTCACACGGATCGTGGCCTTCAGGGATCTCCACCAACGGCCCCAGAGGCAAGGTTCGCATTCCGCCCCCCCCCCCCCCCCCCCGCGCCCATTGCGGCTCAACCCATCACGCGGATCGTGCCCACATGGAGCACCGCCTACAGGCCGAGACACAAGGTTCCCACAGCGCCCCCGCGCCCATGTCGAAGAAGGAACTCCAAAGACAAGGTTCGCACAACGCCCATACCTACAAGCTCAGAGACAAGGTTCGCACATCGGCACGCGAATCATACCCTAGAAGGAGTTCCACCTGTAGCACCAGATGGCAGCTTCGCATAACGCCACTCCCGCCCATTTCGGGGCATGCTTCGCGCGGGTCGTGCCCAGAGGAGCTCCACCTGAGGCCTCAGTGGGAGTGTTCGCGCGGGGGCATCCAAATTATTCGACACACCCTTGACGCAGATCGTGGCACACCAAGAGTTCAGCGCCCGACCACGCGTGTTCCTCAGCAGCGGGGTCTAGTGGTATGCTTCTCGGGCGCCTCGTGGAGCGACTTTTGAAGCTTCTCAAAGCCTCTTGGGGGCTGCCCACTTGTAGCAACTTCCGCCTCTTGGACCCCTCTTGGGCGCCTCTTGGACCGTCTCGGGGCTCTTTTGGGCCGTCCTGAGGTCATCATGGGGCCTTTTTGGTTGTCTTGGCGCGAACTTGGGGGCCTCTTTGGCGATCTGTTCTTTTGATGCGCATCGATACCCAGGGCGTAGGGTACGACATTCAGCAACTATGGGGATTCTCTGGATATGAAGGCAACCGTCGCGGCCACGTGGCTTATAAAAAGACTCAAGTCAAGCAAGCCGTGAATCCTAGCAGACAGAAAGATGCGCGTAGAACACCTTCTGCCAATATGATGGCAAAAACTTGCAGTGGCCCCGGGCTCGGGCATGAAAACTAGCGAGGCCTACAGCGAGCCCGGGCCTCCCATCCCCTCTCCCCTGCCTCCCCCGTCTCCTCCTCATCCACCTGCACCTCCATTTCTGCGTCCGCGGCGCGTAAGTGGCACCAGCCATACGCGAAGCACGTCTACAAACTCACCCCCGAAAGCATCTAAATAATGAGCAAGCTGAGGAAATACTTCCCCAATGACGCGGATCCCAAACACCACACGATCCCTGGGTGGAAACCGTTCTCTGCTTGGTCCAGCATCCAGTAGATATGCGTTGAACCCGCCACCCTGGCGCGCGGAGCGCGCCAAAGGTGGTGCCAAAAACGCCGCCAGGGGGCCCCAGCGCCGATCCGAGAAACTGTGCGCGCACCGTCGAGGGTTTCTCCCTGCCCAGTTCCCACTTTGCCTATGCCTAGGGGGGGCTCTGAGAGCCCCGCCCAAGTTCTGCAGCCCGTCAACTGCACCACGGCACCGCGCGGGGGCGCCGACCGGCGGCGGGGCGCGCAGGGCGGGGCGGCGCACGCGGGGCTGCGGAGCTGCGCGTGAGCAAGGGCGCGGCGCGGCTCCGGCCGGCAGGGCACCATGCTTTCAAACATCGGTCGGCGCTGCTGCTCCACCTCCTCCTCCTCCTCCTTTTCTTCCTCCTCCTCCTCCTCTTCCCCGTCCTCCTCCTCCCCGTCTTCTTCTTATGTTTCTGTTTCTTCTTCTTCTTCTTCTTCTTCTTCCTCTTCTTGTTCTTCCTCCTCCTCCTCCTCCTCCTCCTCCTCCTCCTCCTCCTCCTCCTCCTCCTCCTCCCCTCCTTTTCCTCTTCCCCCTTTTTTTTCCTCCTCCTCCCTCTCCTCCTCCTCCGTCTCCTCTTCATCCGCCCCTCATCATCCCCCCTCCCTCGCGGTAAAGGTCTTCCTGGACCACATCATGGTCCAGTGTGAGAGATCGCTGGCCTGTCGGTGCCCTGTCGGACTGCGCCTGTAAGCCCAGCGTGGCGAGGCGGAGTTTCGCCCGACTACGAGCAATCAAAAAAATTCGCGTTACGCACTACACTTGCTGGAACTCCAGGCCCATACCCAGCCAACGCCAAGGAAAGCGTGCGCCAGCCTGCATCGACGCGTGGCCCAGCCGACCATGACGAGCACGAACCCAACAATATCACAAAAGGTGACAACTCACCGCCCTCGCCGCGCGCTGGCTGGGCACGTCGAGCCCATCGCCACGCCCTGATGGTTTCAGCGGCGGACGCTCGGGTTCCTGTCCCGAGAAGGCTGTCGAGCGGTTTGCCCTCCTGGGCATTCGGCTGGTGGGTGCGCCCCATCCTACAAATCAGCGGCAAGCGGCAACCGACGGTGCTTCGGAGACGAGCTTGCCCAGAGGAGCGCACGAGGCAGCCAGGCGAGGGCGAACCCAAGAAGGGCAGCGCGGGGCAAACACGTGCTGCAAGAAAGAGGTTGATCACGGCAGATCAATCGACGCGTGCTGCGCTCTTCTAAAAATAAAAGAGGAGGATGGGGAACTTGGAGGACCAGGACGGATATAGGAAATATGAAAGGCCGGGGGGGGGCACTGGCGCTGCAACAATAAAGCGAACGCGGGCAGAGCAACCCGACGCGCGCAGTCTAACAGGAGAGGAGGAATGAGGGCTGGGGGGGCTAGGGTGTCTATGGAAAAGATGAGAGGGCGATGGGGACATTGGCTCTTGAATCGCACGGAGACCGCACGGGGAAAGCAGATCGCCTGGGATTGAGCGAAGATCGCTAATAGGTGGGGCAAATCGCTTGCGATTTCTCCCATGGTGGGCGCATCAGTTTTCGCTGTCACCTAATCTCGCCCGTCAGGGAACTGGACCGGCGCGCTGAATCGCGTGAACATCGGCCTCAAGATTTGCGCCTGCACAAGCGACGCGCGGCCACTTTCCGCCAGTCGAGAGAGGAATGGACGGAGCCAAGGAGGAAAGAGGACGGGTGGAGGAGAACAGCGAGAGATGAGGCGCGAGGACCAAGTCCACGATTTGCAGCAGACACTGCCAAGCGCGAGGCCAGCGGGCGGGGGGAAAGGTGCGAGCGGGATGATCGCTCCGGTGAGCCTATCCGCATATGCCCCCCCCCCCTGGGGGGCAGCGCCCGCGCTATAAGCCGGGCCGCCCCCAGAAGCGCGCGCGCCTCATGGGCGGCGTGCGGCGAGGTGAGTGGCAGGGCTATGCCGGTGTCGCCGCCGGCCAGGCCTGCGCCGTCGCGCGCGCCCCCCCTCCGCCCCCCTTGCGACGCGCGGACGCGCGCGGCGGAAGTAGGCCGAAGATGGGAGCTCGACGACAGGCGCCCTGAGGGCACAACTGCCCAGAGGGCGCCAACGGGCGGAGCGCCGACAGGACCTGGCAGGGGCGAAAGGCAGAATCAACGTCGCAGGTAGAGCAATCGTAGAACGGCGGTCGCAAAGAAAGGCCACGACGAACGCCTGCGAGGAGGGGATTCTTGGCGCCAACTCATGTGGGAGAAGAACGGGATGTGCACCTGGCGACAACGACCGAGACGTATGGCACGACTGTAAGAATACATGAAAAAACGAACGTGCCGACGCGCACCTGCGGGGGGTCGGAGCTCTCCCCGCTCGACCCAGGGGGCGCATTCCAATAAAATAATGGCACGCGCCGCAAGCGTGGTCCGAGTGGCGGGAACAGCGTAAACGCAGCGAGTTCGGCAACTGGGGCCCTCGGGGCTCAGCTGCCACGGGCGGGGGCTGGGGCGCCGAAGGCGGCGAGACGACGCGGAAAGGAAGGAAAAACGAGGAGGCAGAGGAGGAAGGATGAGTAGACCTCGTAATCGACAAGCATGCAACCGAAAGGGCGCGAGCCTCCACGCCGGCCGAACACTGGCCACCGCGAGCGCACTGCTGTCATGCTCTTATCCAGAGGTGCCTGTTTGCAGGGCTGTGACCCCCCCCCCGCTGGGAGGTTTCTGCAGGGCAGTCACCTATCTGCCAGCGGTTTCTGCAGGGCTGCGACCCCCCTGCTAGGGGGCTTCTTACCTGACAGGGGAAGAGGATAACAAATGAAGGAGGGGCCAGGCCCGACTCCAGGGAGACGCGGGGGGGGGGCCCACGGCCCCCCGAAGCTGCGGGGCCGGACGACGGGGGGAAAATGGGGGGGGAGACGCCCCCCCCCCCCCCCCCCCCCGATGGGAGACATCCGTGCCCATGCACCTGCAGTGAGAAGAGGAACGGGAAGAATAACCAGAGTGCGACAGACACGACCCTCGCCGGCCAATCGAATCATGAGGGCGATCATGGCCCACGCCGACTTCGGGGCTACTCTAGGCGACTGGGGGCGTAGATGATGGCGGAGTGCGAGGTCATGGGTCCGCGGCGCGCTAATAAGGCCCCTGCACTAAAACATGGAATCGTCTGCGCGACGAAATTGGCCCCTGCGTGCCTGGCGCGATTTGCACCGCGCGACTTGCGCGATCCAAACGCGCAAGGATGTCCGCAACCCGTGCCTTTTTCAGCATCTCTGATTCTCGAATCTCTGATTCTCGAATCTCTGTTCGAGCCCGGGAGAGGTGACGCGTGCGCCCTGCGCGAGGCCCGCCGCCTGCGGAGGCGAAATCGCAAGCCGAAGTCGGGCAGCCAACTGGCCAGCCAGGAGCCGTGCATTATGCAACTCTGCCAGGGCGTTGGAGTTCCGCGACGCGATCGTAGAAATTCTGCCCGCGAGCAACGCAAGCGCGCTCAGGTACGCCGCGACGTCGAGCGATGGCCTGTTCGGCGCGCGCGGCATGCCGCACAAAGCAGAAGCGAAGGGGAGAGAGAGAGAGAGAGAGAGAGAGAGAGAGAGAGAGAGAGAGAGAGAGAGAGAGAGAGAGAGAGAGAGAGAGAGAGAGAGAGAGAGAGAGAGAGAGAGAGAGAGAGAGGAGAGAGAGAGAGAGAGAGAGAGAGAGAGAGAGAGAGAGAGAGAGAGAGAGAGAGAGAGAGAGAGAGAGAGAGAGAGAGAGAGAGAGAGAGAGAGAGAGAGGAGAGAGAGAGAGAGAGAGAGAGAGAGAGAGAGAGAGAGAGAGAGAGAGAGAGAGAGAGAGAGAGAGAGAGAGAGAGAGAGAGAGAGAGAGAGAAAAAAAAAAATGAGGGGTCGCCATTTGGATGGGGAGGAGCAGAGAAACACCAGACAGATGGAGGAAGTAAAAGGACAATGGATGAGTAGAGAACAAGCGATGAAACCTCATAAATGGGGGGGGGGGGGGTCGAGTTATCTCTCCCGCGCACGAAGCGTTGAAGATCGGCGCGTTGACCTCTGCGGGCATTGCCGCCGACGCAGGTCGGGGAGCTGCCCGCGCATGCAACTTCCCACCGACTGTCGATGACGGTCACGTGGCCTGAGGGCAAAGCAAAAGCAACTGATGACCTGAGAGGCCGATGAGCGCACCAACGAGCCTATCCGCATCTGCCAACACCCTGGGGGACAACGCCCGCACTATGAGTCGGGGTGCACCCTAGGGACGCGCGCGCCTTAAGAGCAGCGCACAGTGAGGTGAGAGGTAGAGCTACGCAGGAATGGCCACCGGCCAGGCCTGCACCATCGCGCACAAAGGGGGCCCCAGACGTACAGACGAAGATCGCGGGCTTGAACTGATCGGGGGCGTGATCCGCAATGACTGCGCTGCTCCGGGAGTGGTCGATGGCCTGAACCCCCTGAATCACAAACCGCATTGCCGCAGCGAGCTTCCTGCAACTGATGGGCCACTTTGTGAAACCGCTGGAAGTGTCTCTGAAGTTATTGGCGAAGTCCTCGTTGGCAAAATGCACAAAAGCGTACCCCTTGCTCGTGGGTCTAGAAGTCGATTGGCAAGTAAACAAAGTTGTGCGCTCCTTCGACACATATATATATATATATATAGCAGACCACCCTAACTCTGGAGCGGCGCGACCAGGAGGCAAACTCCGTGTCGAACATGGAGCCGCCGTTGAGGTCGACCGTAGCAAAAACGATTGCCAGCCCAAACCGGCACGCTGCCGCCTGCAGGGATCCGCGTCGTTCCGCGGTCCTCTCCGCGCCATATGCGGTTCATCCTGATTTGGTGTAATCTCTGGCGATCGCTGCTCGCTCTGCGTCGAGGTGCAGGCACTCCTGGAACGCGCGGCAGGTGCAGGCTAGCGGCTGGCGGCGCCAATGGCGCGGAGCTGCCTCGCCCCCCCCGCGTCGGCGTCTTGGTGGCCCCGGACCGAAACATGTCGAGGTACTTCCTGCCGCGGTGCGACAGCGATCTGTGCCACCTGGCCTAGACGGCAGCGCTTGAGGCGTCCACGTCGACGCGGGCCACTCCAGCGGCGTCAAGCCTCGTGCTGTGTACGCTGTCAAGACAACGTACCCGTGCCACTGCGCGCAGGACGTGCGCTGCCGAAGGTGATGATGTCCGAAATGACCTGTCGTGACGGCGAATGCCGCGAGTTACTTGGATAATGTGATAAGAGTCGTTGCGGCCCACGAACACCTGAAGGCCCCACTCGGGCTCGAACCGGCAAATGGTCAACCCCAGAAGCTTGACATGTTCGGCGGCTGCTCGGTGTACAGAAAGGCGCCAGGCCAAGGAGGATGGACTGGCCACAATGTTGACCGCAAGGGCGGCTGGCGAGAGCAGCGGGCGCAGCATGATGCGCTGAGCCACCATCGTCCATGGCACCACCACGTTTACTTCGAACGTAAGATTGCGCGGAACAGCTGGCCAGGCACTGTGCGGGGAACAGGTGCCACCAGCGGGGCCGCCCAACTCCACAGTGGGCGAATGCACGACACGCTGCGCCGCTCGTGCACATCCACGGCCCCTGGGAGCGAGGCGAAAACCGCAAGGGCAGCGAGCAATTTGTCCCACCCTCCCCTGGGAAAAATGGGTTTGGACGAGTCTGCCGGCACCGCCGTGAGGCCTAAGTGCTCCACCCGGTGCTTGCCCTGAGCATCCCACTCCTGGCGTTTGGCGGCGTTCGCCACGAAGCCGACGTCGTTGTCGAAGGCTTGCGTGGCTGCGAGGCCGGCCTGCAGGTCTTCGGCGGCGCGTTCGTCCTTGGCGTCCAAGCTTCTGTCGTCCGCGAACGCCCAGCCCAAGGCGGACTCGGGGCGCCACGGCACGAGGGCCGCTGTCATGGCCCCCAGGGCGCAGCTGTCGCCCTGTGGCAGGGCTTTGGCGGGCCAGATGGCCTCTGCGAATTAGTCAGAGACGCAGCAGACGCGAGGCCAGCCCGTACGCTCCTTCGAAACCTTCCCCGTCAATCGCATTGATCAACTCAACACGTGTGACACCAGAGGGCATATTTCTCACGTGGTGTACTGCTCGCTATCACTTTGTAAGTGTTGGATATGAGGGTCAGGCCCCCGCCCTGGAGAGGAAAAGGAGCGACCAAACGTGCCTGTGTTTTTTGGGCAGCCAGGAAGGAACTAACACCGCAGCATTGCAATCCATGGGTGTAAAGCTTCCAGCCTTGCTGCTCACAGGCGTTCGTGCGCTGGGAGAGGCCGATGCCTGACCACTCTGCTTGCCAGCTGGCGGACTCTCGCCGAACTTACCTGTAAGATCAGCGTGGACATGCGGAACATGAGACAACTGCTAGTGGTCGATCGAGCAACAGCTCAGTGTTTCATCCTCGGGCTCCTCGTGTACGACGGCCGGGTCCGCCCGAATACTGAGAATGATACTGCGACTGGCGTCGCTGCGCGTCTTGGTGTGTTCGTTCCCCGAACTACCAGAACCATCCTCGCTTAAATTACCACGGATGGGAGGGCATGACTGAACTCGGCGCATGCCACAGCCAGAGACTGCAAATGGCTCTTCAATGGAAGTCTCGACCTCAATGACTGTGTTCTTGATAATCACGTTAACGAGCGCCATGACCAATGCGGGAGACTGCGTGCGTTCGAACACCAATCACCAGATTATCGGGCAAGACAGCGTTCGACCTGTTGCCCACCTTGAGTCAAAATGGGTGCGGACCTCTTGGGCAGCCTTGGACGCTTTAAAAAGCGGAAGTGCTTTAAACGTACGCTTTCCTTAAGATGTGGGGCAATTATGGCCTCCTGGCGCCTTCTCGGGGAGCATCTTGAATCCTTCTTGGGGCGTTTGGGGGCATTTCGAGGTCTCCTCGGCTATATTAAAGCCATGATGGCGCGTCTTGGACCCTATTGCGCCGCTCTTGTCGCTGAATCGGGCTCCTCGTAGCTGTTTTGGGCAGCTGGAGGAAGGCCTGGGAAGCCGCCGACGGGGTGGTGCTCAAAGAGGGGAAGAGATCCGGGTGGGTGTCCCAGCCAGGGGGCCCGGGGCCTCAATACTCCAGCAGATGGTATGTATATATATATATATATAATATATATATACACATATATATATTATATATAATATATATATATATATATGTATATATATATGTGTGTTTGCATATATATATATATATATATATATACACACTGGAACCATCGCGCGCGCTTCGCGCGCGCTCAAGTTCTAGCTAGGCTGGATGGTCGAACTCCTTAGGCTTTCTCTTGGGCTTCCGGGAGCCCAAGGCTGGACACGTTCGTTCGGCCCCCGCCTGGACCGCTGGACTCTTGGGGGCCTCTTTCCGGCCTCCTGGATGCTGCTTGAGGCCGCTTGGGGGCCTCTTGGGGGCCTCTTGGGCTCTATTGGGGGCCTCTTGGGGCCTCCTCGGAGCATCCTGGACTGCTTGAAGTCGTCATGGGACCTTGTTGGCATGTCTTCGGGGGCCTCTTAGGACGAATTTTGAAGCCTTTTGGGTGCCGTCTTGGGACCTCTTTTGGGCTTCTTGGGGGCCTCTTGGGGCCTCTTGGGGGCCTTTTGGGGCTTCCTTGGGGCCTCTTGGGGCCTCTTGGGGGGCATCTTGGGGTGGAGAGCTTGATTCGTCAGTTCGCGTTCCCTCTCTTGGGCCCCTCTTGGGGCCTTCTTGGGACCCTCTTGCGCCGTCTTGGGTGGCTCTGGGGCCGTCTCGGGGCTTTCTTGGGGCGTCTTGGGGGCCTCTTGGAGGCCGCTTTGTGCCTCTTGGGGGCCTCTTCCCGGGGGCCTCTTGGGGCGGAGAGCTTGATTTTTGAATCGCTTTCCCTCTCTTGGGCCCCTTGGGGCCTTCTTGGGACCCTCCTGCGCCGTCTTGGGCCGCTCTGGGGCCGTTTCGGGGCTCTCTTGGGTCGTCTTGGGCCCTCTTGGGAGCCTCTTGCGTCGTCTGGGAGCGGTTTTGGGAGCCTCGTGGGCGGTGCTTTAGCGCCGGAAAAACGAAACAGCGAGAATGCAAAACAGATAGGAAAACACATGAAAATCAATGATTTTGCCTTCTCGGGGCGCTCTTGGGCGGTCTCCTAAAGGCCTCTTGGGGCATTTGGGGGGCCTCCAGGGCAGTTTAAAACGCATCGTGCGGCCTCTTGGGGGCCTCGTGGGGCCTCTTAGCAGCTTCATGGGGGCCTCTTGGGGCCTCTTGGGGCGGAGAGCTTGATTTGTCAGTTCGCGTTCCCTCTCTCGGGCCCCTCTTGGGGCCTCCTTGGGACCCTCTTGCGCCGTCTTGGGCGACTCTGGGGCCGTCTTGGGGGGTTCTTGGGCCGTCTGGGAGCGGTTTGGGGAGTCCCTTGGGCGGTGCTTTAGCGCCGGAAACACGAAACAGCGAGAATGCAAACAAAAACATTGAACAAAACGATGACAATCAACGATTTTGCCTTCTCGGGGCGTCTTGGCGGCATCCAGGGCAGTTTAAAACGCATCGTGCGTCGCCAGAGAGCCCTGGACGGCGTCTTGGGGGTGCCTCGAGACCGTCTGGGGCCGCTGGGATTGCTGTCTCAGAGCTCCCCAGGGCGATTTCAGGCGCCCAAAGGCGGGCTGGCCCTGGGGCCCACATTTGTGGTCGAGGTTCCGGCCCTGGGCCCCCGGGCCCGGTGCGCCGTTATATGTATATAAAGACTGGGGCGGCTTTCTGGCCCGCCCCAGAAAAGTATGTTGAATGTTCCAAGGGCCCTTTCTTCTGATTCCTCTCCCTCCCCCTCCTGCAGCGGCATGCTTCAACTTCATCTGAAACAAACCCTCGTTGTTCATGGCTTGCACGGTCTGCGCGGCAACATCAGGGGTCTCGTATTCCACCACCACCTGCCGACTGCCTGCAGGGGCTGGCCAATCGGCAACGGCATGGCGGGGGACGGGAAGCAATCACGGTAAGGAGGTCATTGGGGAAGAGGCCCGACGGGACCACACCAATGTGTCAAAGGTGGTCCATTCTCCACTATCACTGCCACTATCACCGCCACTACCAATGCAACAATCAATACCATTGCCATTGCAACCACCGCCACGCGGGGATGCCTCAGCACCCTGACCGCTCTGGGCTACTTCGACACCCCCACTGGCTGCTTTGACATCACAAAAGGGGCCCAAAAGCAGCAAGTCTTCTTTGCCGCGGTCGACTTTGGCCCCATCGTCATTCGTCGCGGTTGTCTTCGCAGCGGTCGCCTTCGCCCGTTCGTCAGGATCCCACCCGCCCGACCTGTCCCTTCTAAACCTGCCCGCCAAACCCGCCCGCCTGGGTCTGCCCGTTCGTTTGCTCTCAACCCCGCCGCCGGCATTGATGTTCCGCCCGCCCGACCCGCGATTAGAGTCCGCCCGCCCGACCCTCCGGCTATGATCCGCACAGTAGCTTGTTTTCATGCACGCCCGCCCGCCCGTTTTAATGTCCCGCCCGCCAGACCCGCTGGCGAAGACGACCGCGGCGAAGACGACCCTGGTGAAGACGACCGCCAGCGAAGACAACCGCCGGCGCAGATGACCGGCGGAGAAGACGACTCGTGCCCCCCAAAATGCCTCCAGGTTGGCCCCACATGGCGAAAGGCTCCGAAGATGTCCTCAAGAGTCCAAAACGACCGCAGATGACCCCACGATGCCTCTAGGATGGCCGCTCAGGGCTAAGAGGACGCCCCCCACAGAGTAAAACACTTTCCCACCCTACAGAATGTTCAAAATGTGTTTGCCCATCCCACGTTCTGCTCCCAAGATGCCTGAAGACCGCTTCCAGACGGTCCCGGAGCCGCCAACGCTGCTCATGACGATCCCGAGAGGTCCAAGATGTTGACAATATCGCCCAGGATGGCCAACAAATGCTCCGAATAGGCTCCCAAGATGGTTCCCATAGGCACCAAAATGACTCCAAAGCGCCCTGGCGGTGGACCAAGAGGCCCCAAGATGCCTCCAAGAGGCCCCAAAAGGCCCCCAGACGGCGCCAGCATAGTCAGCCACGAGACGGGTGAAGACTAGGGTTGGCGGCAGATGACGCCATACCTCAAATATATCAATGGGTGCGGATGCTCAGGCGCCCAAGCTCAAATTGATCACCTTCTCCTCCAACCCCTGGCTTCGATGCAGTAAGGCACTCTGCGCATCCCAGGAGGAGGACACGAGGACGAGAGGGGGGAAAACGAGGACGTGGAGGATGTGGAGGATGGGTTACGACGGGGACGAGCAAGGACGGGAGACGCAGTCCTGCTCGTGCATCTTGTGCACTGGGCGCTCGTGCCAGAAACCCTCGCCGCTGCATGAAAACCCCAACCGGGCAACTCGGCAGCCTACTGCCACTACGTCCGCCGTCTACATCCCTGCTCTCTCGTCCCGATGTGTGATGTCAAATTCGGGTCGGGCGAAAGGGGGGGATAGCAAAGGGGGGGTTTGAGAATCAGCTCACGTAGCTGATTTTCCCGGCGCCTCCCGGCGCCCAGAGGCGGCTATGTATCGAGGAATGGGCCCCTCGGTGAGGCCGAAACCAGCTGCATGCAGCAAATTTCGTAACCCCCCCTTTCCCAATCCCCCCCTTTCGCCCGGCCCGACAAATACACATGGCGCATCCTGCGTGGGTGGTGCACGTGGCAGACTTGGCGCACGTGGAGCGCTCCTCGCACCCGGCTTTCCCAGGCGCGCCTGGCACGCTTGGGCCTCCGGGGCCCCGCGGCGCACCTGGTGGACGCGGCGCGCGTGGCACGCCTGGCGGACCTCGCCGGCGTCGCGCACGTGACGTCTGCATTTTGATCCCAGTTGCTGTCCATCCAACGTCGATCGCTGCCTACGCTGGAACATGGGCGTTGCTGATGTGAAGGGGGGTGGGAAGGGAGCGAAACGATTTCTGGCTTGCGGGTCGCCTGCCCCGTCCCCCAGCTCTCCTGGCAGGGGTCCCTATTGGGTCCAAGATGACCCCCGGGTGGTTTTCGATGCGTCAAGATGGCCTCCAATATGGCACAATGTAATCCTAGATGATGATCGCCTAGCCCAAACGACTCCCAGGCGGCTCGAAGCTCCCTTGAATACGTTGAAAGAGCCTCAAACAGCAACTCAGCATGGCCCCCAAATATGGCTTGACAATATGTGATGTGTCTCCTCGCGCGTTCGCTCCCGACGGGCTCCTGAGGCCTCAATGTGGCTCCAGTCTACAAGGCCCGAGAGGGCTCAAAGATGAACCTCAAGACGATGTCGCCAGGAACGCCCCAAAGCGTTCCGACGGAGAACAAAAAAAAACAACTTTGATGTTTCCCTCTGCGTTTTGTTATGCACATGCCGTGTTTTAGCATCGCGGTGATGGCTGCCATTGAGCAGACCCCTTCCAAAATTCGATGACTCCGCGCGGGCCTGGCGGGCGGTGATTCGCGAGCTCCTGAACGGAGAGGCGGGTTCCCCACCTTCTATAAAATGACTGATGTAAACTGGCCCCGGAGTATGGCAATCAAGTGCAGCTGTCGCTCCGTATGTTTTCAAATGTCCGGCGGTTCCCTCTAGTTTGTCGGGGGCCCCGTCCAACTCCCATTGCGTTGCGCGCTCAAGCATTGGTTTCGGTTGCAACGGTTGAAACATCCTCAAATACCAGCCTGATTCTCGACAGTTCCCAACTGTGCTTCCGGCCCCCCCCCCGCGGTCCAATTCGATGTCAGATGCGCTTCTTCGCGGCACTTCCTTCAAACATATGTCTTGTTGCGTGGGGCGTACTCGGGAATATCGAAGCCGTGACAATTGCGCACTGTTCCTGGAGCTCAGCAGGACCCTGCACCACTTTGCGCTTACAGAGACGCGCAACATAGACGCGCATCATCGCCCTTACCATCGCCACTTCCGCATCCATTTTGGCTCCGACGACGCATGCGCCACTAAGGGTCATTCGGGGCCATATACATGATCTTATAAACAAGCCGCCGGCGCGACATCGGCGTCTCCGATGATTTCGCATTTCCCAGCGGAGGGCCACAACGTCGACGACAGACGCCTTCCCCATATCTGATTCAGACAAAAGGAAGTTCAGTTTTACGTTTACGTCTGTGCGTTCTGGTCGGCAAAGGTTCTGTTGAACAATGAGGCGGCGATGGTTGCCATCGGAGGAGCCCCCTTTGACAATTCTACGACTCCGAGTGGGCCAGCGGGCTGCGGCGCCGCAGGTTTTTGAAGGGGCGGTGGGCCTTCTACCTTTCAAACTTAGCGGCCGCAATCCGTTCCACTGCATGGCAGAGCATGCAATTCTCGCGCGGCACCTTCAACGGCGAGCATGTCCCACGGACTGCCGATTGGTTCCCGGACGTCTCTGGGGTATCCGCGCGATTCCCCTGGCGTTCCTTGATGCACCGCGCGCAGACGCAATGGTTTCGCTCAAGACATCCCAGCCAGCGTGCTGACGCTGTCAAAATCTGGGAAGTGTCGATCAAGTTTCAAGAGCCCCCCGCGATTATTCCTGCCCCGCTTCTTCGCGGAACCTACATCCGAAAATCTCCACCCGTGCGTCGGGCATCCTCGCAAACATCAGCATCCGCGACAACTGCGCTGCGTTTCTGGAAGTCGGCAGGGCCCCGCAGTCCTCCGCGCTGACGCATGCGCGCGCAGCTTCCCCCTTTTCATCGCCGCGCCCACATGAGTTCGGCTCCGGCGACAGAAGCGCCACTGACCCTCGCTCAAAAAAAAAAGCATGCGCCAACGCTCGAGCCAGATTGGCTACGAAATCCATCTGTCCGACGATTTCGCATGATCAGCGGCGGGTAAACTTCGCCGTCAGTTTCGCCGCGGCCCACCCGCGCTCTCCTCGTCGAACCTCGCCCGCTCGATCCCGGGCGTCTTGAAAATTGCGCCCGTCAGGTACGGCCCCCCTCCCACGCACTGACTCAGCAAATACGTCGCCTCCTGCGCCGGCACGGCCTGCCCCCCCTTCCCGAGGTCCGAAGAGGCGGTCCACCATTGCCTGCGCGATCTGCATGTGGGGGCCGCCTACCTCCACCTCTGCGCGTAGCTTGGCCTTCCACCGCTTCGTTGTACTCGTCGCAGCTGGCCTCGCTCGCCTGGACCGTCTCGCTCTTCGCGGGAATCAGCATGAAACCAGCGCCGCCCCCTCAAGCGCGCCCCCTCCTGGGGCCCGGCCATCATCTCGTCGCCGAAAAAATCGTTGCTGGCGCGCCCTGCTCCACCATTCCCGTCGGGCTTTTTCCTCGCGGTTCTCTTGGCCTTGCCCCTTGCCCCCCCCTCCTCTCCGCCGTCCACTTTTATCTTGTCCGCCTTGCCCTCGTTGGTCCTCGACCTCTGGCGGCGCTGAGACCCCGCCAAGATGCCCCGCGCCAGGAAGACGATGGACCTGGCGCCTTCGGCGGAGCCCGCCGCTGCTTCCGTCGCTCCCAGGCGCGAGCGGGAAGCCAGCGGTGCCTTTTTGATGCGAGCGGGCGCGGGCGGGAGCTCGAGCATATGCGCGACAGATTTCTCGCACTCGAAAAACGAGGTTCGACGGGGTCGCGCGGCCTGGGGGGATGATCAACTCTCCGCTTGCGCAAATCCTCCGCGCGCGCTGCGCCCATCTCGAAACCCGCCCCGCCGTCGCTCCGGCGACGCGCCGCGCGCCCCCCCCCCCCCCTCGATGGAAAACGGCAGTGGCGCCGAGGGCCCGACTCGCAATCGCCAGTATCCGCAATGCAGTTTGCGCTGCGCCCCGCGGACGATGCGACGATCAGTCTGGGGGGCTGCGAAGAGGGGTTCTTCCCGCGAGACGTGCCATCCACGACTTCGCTGCAGAAGCACTCCGTCGGCGGGGCATCGGGCGGCTCGGCCCCGTCGCCGTCGAGGTCGGGGGCGCAGGGCCACCCGCCCCCTGCGACGCAGAAGGAACAAGGGAAACTGCACCGCAGAGGCAGCAGCACGGAGTGCAGATCCCCCTCAAGGATCAGACCCGGCAGCCCACTTGGAACATCTTGCAGCGCCTGCCAGAGCTCCTCGCAATCGCCGCCAGCATTCCCCATCTCCCCCATGTCGGCCAGGAGTCGGCGGCGCCGCGGCGCAGTCGTCGCGACGACCAGCCGTCGTCGCCGAGCTTCGCCTGCGACGCGCGCCTGCCAATGGGCGCCCGGGCGCCGAACCGCGCGCTGAAAGAAACGGAGGCGCCCCGCCGCGAAGCTCCACCTTTGGCTTCGCGAGCTCCCAACATTGACGCACCCTGCCCGGCGCGGCTGCGCGGGCGCCGCCGCCCCCCCACTCAATAGGTCGCCCGACCAATAGAGACCGCAACGGGCTGATGAGGGTAGTCGCGGCCCGCTCGATCTGGCCGCCAGCGACCAGCAGCGCGCGCGGCGCCGGCGAGGCCGCCTCGCACGCGTAGCTGATGCGCTGGAGCCGCGCGCGCCTCAGGGGGGCCTCGCGGCGCTGCGTGGACCGCGCGTCGCACCGCCCCCTCTTCGCCGCCGCGGCCCCCGCCTTGACCTCGCCGCGAGCCGCCGCGTCGGAGGCGGCGGTCGGTCCAGGAAGCCTCGCGCCGCGAACGGCCGCGCCCGTCGACCCCTCTGGCGCGCAAGCCGCCCGCGCGGCCGCGATGGCAAGGCGCCGTCTCAGCGCCGGTGCGTCGCCGATGCTGCCCCTGTTGAGCCTGCCGCCTAGCTTGTCCATGTGGCGTCTGACAGCGCCCTGCATCCTGTTGGGCCTGCCCGCTATGTCCTTGGCCTTCGCTGCCGCGGGGATCGGCGTCAGCCGCGTGATGTCGCCCGCAAGCGCAGCCCCCCAAGATCGAACGTCTCGCCCCCGCGTAGCTCCACCTGCCCCTTCAGCTCGTCGAGCGCGTCGTCGACCGCCGCGGAGCCCCGCGGCGCGATGCCGCTGCCCGCAGCACCCCCCCCCCATCGGCGGCGAGAACTCAAACTTGCCGTCGGGCGCCGCGACGGCGGCGCTCGAGTCGCTCGGCAGCAGGACGAAGATCGGCTTGTCCGAGGCCTGTGGTCGGCCTCCAGCGCGACTGCACCGGCGGCTCCAAGCAGTCGCATTAAGCGCACCTGCCGCGCCCCAACTCTGTGGTGCCATCGAAAAATCACCATCGCGCAATTGCCAACGCCCCGACTGAAGGGCTAGCATCGCGGCCTCTCAACTGCGGCGCAGCAGGCTGCAGCGTAGCCATTCGGGGCATTCGCCAGGTAGTCGGCGTCGCCTCCAGCCGCCGCGCCACGCCTGGGGCAGGTGCTTGTTGAAATGGATTGCGCGCTGGGCTTTCAAGGCCCGATTGCCTGCGCCACTCGCCCTCGCGCGCGGCCCAGGCGGCGCGATTGTTTTCTCGCGCCTCGCGCCCAGCAGCCGCTCGCGCAAGCGCTTGTCAAGGGCGGGCGTTGCCGGGGGCTCGCCGCCCGCGCGCCGTAGCCTGGCGCCCGCGCTATCGACGCTCAACGTGGGCGACGGGAAAATCGAAAGCATCTCCGCGCGCGCCCCGCGCTGGGAACGCCTCGCGCCAGCGGGCCGACCGGCTGTCGAGCTGGATGAACATCGGGCCGCGCCGAGCGCTTTCGCAGAGTTCATTGCCATGCGCTGCGTCGCGCCATGGTTCCTGCTCTTTCAGACCCTGTCCCCGCGCGGATGCCCCCTCTCGCTGCCGCCCCGGCGTTGTTCGCATCGCCGTCGCGCCGCCTGCCGCCCGGGCCTTCGACGTCCCGCTCTTCCACTCCTGGGCGCCCATGGCACGCGCGGCCGCGATGTGGGTTCTCTTCCGGGCGCCTCTCCCTTCGCCCGCCAATCGTCCTCGCGGAGCGCGCGCCCGCGAGAAATCCCTGTCCCTCTACGCATGCTTCAGCTCATCGGCGCGCTCCTCGAAGATGGCCAGGTGCCGCGCGAGCCGCCGCGCTTGGAATTTGCCAGTGGGCCGACGGGGCCGCGCAACGGCAACCTCCACCAACCGCAAGACGCGCATGGCAACGCCGGTGAACCTACCAATTGGCCTCGCCGCATCCGACCCTCCATCGAGACGTTGGCGGCCCAGGTCCCGAGCGGCTTCGGCGCGTTCGGCAAGGGCCTGGGTGCGTTCCTGCCTGTAGTGGTCGTATTCCTGGCCGAACTAGTTAGCCATCGAAAAGCATGCGTGGACCGCTTCGCGCGCGGTCGCGCGCGGCGCTCCCAAGCATCTGGTGCCGTGCCTCAGGTGCTGGGTCGCCCTCAGTTGCTGCCCGTTCTGATGCAACCACTTGCAGCCTGGACTCGACAATCACGCAGTACTCGTGCCTCCTGTATCCTTTCGTCACGAACGCCATGAGGCTGTCGCGGTCGCTCTTGATACTACCGCATTCGATGGCTTCGTTCCCTGCGCGACTGGCAAGTTGAAACTCCATAGGACAGTTGTCGTGAACGTCTGAGGACAGGAGAGGTGGCATCACCCGTATCAAGCCTGTTATCATCCGCGGCTGGCGCACGAACTCTGATGATGACGTGCTGGCGAGGACATGGTCGATCCAGCTGCAAGGGAACTCACCGTAGCAGCTGGCTGGCACTCGAAAAAAGGGTGTTCGCAGCCGGGCCGTCAAACCGTTGTTTTTTGTCCACATTCTCAGAGTGGCCACGTGAGAAAAAGCCCGGTGTTTGCCAAGCCGCCCTGTTGCCTCGTCTTTCTCCTCGTACCCTTGCTGTTCGTTGAAATCCCTTGCCGCCAAAATCGCACATCGATTGCCAGCCGCCGACCAAACGTCACTGAGCCACTTGAATAGATTCTGCATGGCCCCGCGTCTCTCCGCGTAGCTGCCCGAAGGAGACATGCACACGCCGAAAATCGTCAACGGTGTCGTCGCCGTGGCCACCCTGAGGCCGCTCACTCGGCCAGTCTCTCCCGTCGAAGCTGGGGGAATGTACAATTGGCGCACTGATGACTTACGTATGCACCTTGCGCCCTAGAAAGATGCTCTGTCCCGCGATCTTGTTGGAGAGCCTCTCCCTCCTCCACCTGCAGCGGAAGACCACGTGCCTGGACGAGCGGATGGAAGTGACGGCGATGTCGGGGTCGGCGCGCTGCTGGGTGCCCTGCAGCACCGATATCAAAAGCTCCGCCCTCCACGCTGGCAGCGACTGCGGACTGTAGAGCCCAGCCGTCAGCACCACCGCGGCGAAGAACCTCATCTGCATCACGTCTCGCGGCCGAGCGAATCAAGACAGGCAGCAGCCGCCCCCACCCCGCGGCACGCGCCCCACCGCGCCCCGACGCGCAGTGAGGCCGTGAGACCCGCTGTGCTCGCGTAGCCCCCCCCCCCCCATAGCGGAAAGCATGGCGACTCTCCTCCTCCTCCTCCTCCTCCTCCTCCTCCTCCTCCTCCTCCTCCTCCTCAGCCTCATTCCTCTCCTCCTCGTCTCTCTCCCCCTCCTCCTCCTCAGGGCAGGCCTCCGATCTCGATCTCTGGATCCTTGACCATTTTCCCGAAGATCTCCAGGTCACCCCGCAGCTGGGCCACGAGGTCTTCGCAGCTCATGGCGAGCCAGTCCTCCGCTTCTGTTCCCCCACGGCTGCCGCAGCTGGGGTCTGGGGAGATCGGGGGGGGCACGAAGACGGAGACAAGAGGCACGGGAGGCAGATGCAGGGAGTAGCCGGAATAGACAGGGAAGGCAAAGGGGGCGATGGGGGCAGGGGAAGCGGAGGGAGCTGTGGGGGAAGCAGGAAGAGCGAGGCTCGAGACTCCGCGTTGGAGGATATCGGTGTTCGAACGATTTGCCGACTTTTTGGGCGGAATGGGGGTTCCGCCTGGCGCACCGCAAAAATTTCGGCACACTCCTGCACACATTTCGTGACCCCATAAGGAACCTAACCGACCAATAAGAAGGCCCGCATGGCGCCCCCGTGCCCATTCTGGCACACCCCTCAAATGTTCCGTGGCCCCATGAGGAGCTCCACGGAAGGCCCCAGTGGCAGGGTCCGCATGGCGTCAACGCGCGCGTTTCGGCACACCCCACATTGGGAGTGCCCGCATGGCGCCACCGCATGCAGCACACACACCTCACACGTTTCGTGGCAGCCGCCCGTGAAGCTCTGGGAAGCTGCCTGGGGGCCTCAGGAGGGCGTCTTTGGTCCTTGTTGGCCGTCATGGGCGACTCTTGGGCCTTCTTGGCGCCCTGTGGGGCCATCTTTGGGCCCTCTTGGGGGGCCTCTTGGCCGTCTTGGGTGGGTTTCGGGGGACTCCTGAGCCGTCGCAGAGCGTCCAACACAAGAAACGTCGAGAAGCCGAAAACGTCAAAAAACATCAGACAAATCATCAGATCGGAAGACCCAACCATAATGATTGTGAATAACGCGTTGTGGGTGCCGCTTCCGGTGTGCCACGTAACGCGTGATGGGGCGTGCCGTAATGGGTGGGGGGTTGCGGGTTATCCCACTGGGACCTTCGGTGGAGCTGTCTGTGGGGCCACGACGCGCTGTAGTGGGTTGTGGCGGACGCATGAGGGCGGTGCTACTGAAGCCTTCGGTGGAGCTCCCAAACGAGACGCTGTACTGGGTGGGGGGGGGCGCATGCGGGCGGTCCCACTGGGACCATGGCAGGAGCTCCCCATGGGGCCACGAAGCGATGTACTGGGCGGGGGGGACGCAGCGGTCCGACTGGGGCCTTCGGTGAAGCTCCCAATGGGGGCACGAAGCGCCGTACTGGGTGTGGCGGACGCAATCGGGCGGTCCCACTGGGGCCGTCGGCGGAGCCCCCCATGGGGCCACGAAGCGCTGTACTGGTTGTGGCGGGCGCACGCGGGCGGTCCCACTGGGACCGTCGGTGGAGCCCCCTATGGGCCCAGGAAGCGCTGTACTGGGTGTGGCGGACGCATGACCCTGTGACCTTTTGTGGAGCTCCTTGTGCGGCCACCAAAAGCTGTACTGGGTATGGCGGACGCACGCGGGCGGTCCCAGTGGGACCTTCGGTGGCGCCCCCCATGGGGTCACGAAGCGCTGTACTGGGTGTGGCGGACGCATGCGGGCACTCCAAATGAAATCTTCGGCGGAGCTCCATAGGGGACCATGAAACGCTGCACTGGGTGCGGCGGACGCATGCGGGCGGTCCCACTGGGACCTTCTCTGAAGCTCCCTTTGGGACCACGAACCGCTGTACTGGGTGTGGCGAACGCATGCGGGCGGTGCCACTGGGACCTTCACTGGAGCTCTCTATGGGACCACGAAGCGCTGTACTGGGTGTGGCGGACGCATGCGGGCGGTCCCACTGGGACATTCGATGGGCTTTCATATGGGGCCACCAAACGCTGTACTGGGTCTGGCGGACGCATCCGGGCGGTCCCACTGGGACCTTCGGTGGAGCTCCCTATGGGGCCACGAAGCGTGGGAGGGGTGTGCCGAAAGAGAAAGGAGGCCGACATGGGTGGCGATGACGACGATGATACTAATGATGACGATCATGATGATGATGGGAGGGGGCAGGAGGGGGAGGAGGAAGGAAGGAGGACAACGCGGGGCGCTGCCTCTTCAAAACGAAGACCCAATACAACAAGATGGTTTGGAAAAACGAGTCTTGCTTCGGGGAGCCCCCGCGGGAATCCTCTTGGAACTATTATTGGGGCCTCTGGGGAGCCTCTTGGGTCGTCTTGGGTCTACCTTGGGCGTTGTCGGGCGCCCTTGGGCCAATCAGCGCGTTGGTCTCTAGCCTGCTGTGCTGCCCAGAATCTCTCGCCGAGCCGTTCGGAACTGTTCGGAGGGCGGTGACACCCCATGGCGCGGGGAGATCCCAAGGCCAGAACCACGGGCCCGCGTGCCACATAATCCATACACAGATATGTGCATATCGTTACATATTCGTACACATGTATGTGTGCGCATATGTGACCATCTGAATGATGGCATACATCTACAGGTAAATGCATTTCCCCCTACCGACTTACCTAAGTACCTACATAAGCACATACATTCACATATGCACACATGCATGCATGCACACCAACCTACCGACTTGCCGACCTACCTACCTACATACATGCCTACCTATACAAACATACATACATACATATATGTGTATATATATAAACATATATATATATATATATATACATACACATATATATATATATACACATATACACATGTATACATAGCTACTTCCACTCCCCAGATGCCAGGACGATGTATTTACTATGGGGACGAGCGCGGGAGGGCGAGGCCACGGCAAACCGGAGGCTATACATGAGACAGCTGATCCCGGCGATAGCCGCACACCCTCGAAGACACTGATGAGAGCCACCTGAAATCCGTGCAAACGAGAGAGAGCAAGGGAGGAGCGGGAGGGGAGGCTAGAGCGAGATGGCAACGGATGACCATCAAGTGCGGCAACTTCGCCGTGGTACGCAGCATACGCTTGTTAAAAGGATCAGCTACTTCCACTCCCCAGATGCCAGGACGATGTATTTACTATGGGGACGAGCGCGGGAGGGCGAGGCCACGGCAAACCGGAGGCTATACATGAGACAGCTGATCCCGGCGATAGCCGCACACCCTCGAAGACACTGATGAGAGCCACCCGAATCCCGCAGAGCAGTCCTGGCCACACCAGTGGCCGAAAACGAACTACGCACGTGAAATAACCTAAACTACCGAAAAGAGACTACGTGATTTTGAAGGCAGCATCCATCATCCATTTCTCTCTGAGAGCGTTGGCAGAGTGCGTCATGGCAAGGGCGGCCGAGCGGGCGAACTGAGGCGAGTAAGCCGCGGCCAGCTCGGTGCGGCGGGCAGGCGCACCTTTGTCTCGGCCTTGGAGGATGAGGTGGGGCAGGCCAGTCGACGAGCAAATGCCTCCCTTGCCAGAGCACGATTTACATAAGCTGGGGAAGACGCCTGCATTCCAGCAGGCCACTGTAGTCGGCTTCTTAAAGGGTGTGCCAAATCGGCACATGTCCATCTTGTGAATGGCGCACGATGAGTCTGAAAGAAGCTTCACCATCTCGGGGGCGTGCCAGAGCAGCGACCCGCGAGGGTTCTCCAAAAAGACAGGGCAGCCAATCTGGATGCAGAGCCGGATGAGCCGGCAAGACAAGTGGAACGAGCGATTGCCTACGCGGAGGCGGTCCAGCCGAGGTCCTGACAGACCTGGTTTCCCCATGGGGAAGCGACTGGAGCGCAGAGGGTCTCTGAGAGCCTGCGACCAGGACGTACAGGGAGTGCCCAGCCACAAACCTACACTGGCTTTGCTCAGAAGCCACCCGCGCACAACCGACTCGAACGTGGTGCGGAGGTGATCCTCACAGGCCCCGTGGACGAGGTCCAGGTCCAGGCAGCCGTAGCCAAGGTCGCGGATGCGCTGGGAGATGCGACCCTGCCCTGCGAACAGCTCCAGAAACAGGCAGCTCCTCCACTTGCTGGCGCCAGCGCGGCCTCGGCGGCATCGCCGCTGCAGGTGAAGCCGCGCGGCCTGAGGCGACGCCGTCAGCGCCGGCGGCGCCGCGCGGCGGCGGGGGCCCCGGGCCCTCCCCGCAGGCGGGGGCCAACGCTGGCAGGCAGCTCGGCCCACGCCGGCGGCAGCAAGGGGCCGCCCCGCAGCACATCCAGGAAGTTGCGCTCCACGATCTCGCCGAACAGCAGCACGTCGGGGTCCACCTTGGCGGCCTCCCGGAGGAGGCGAGTCTCCTTGCCGTAGCGGCGGAGCGAGGCAACTGTGGCCCAGCGACCCCGCCGCATGACCTGCTCCGGCGTCCTGGCGCCAGACAGCAGGTCCTCGCTGGCGCCCCCGTGACGGAGGGAATACAGATGCGGCTGCAAGTGCATCAGGCCCAGGGCGTGGCACGCATCCTCGAAGAGCCGAGCAATCGACGTAGGCAGGAAGTCCCACAGGGGGCCGTCGCCCGCGACAGTCCTCAGCGCCTCCAGGGCTGGCTCGAGCCACGGCGCCTGGTCCAGCAGCACGCTCTCGTCCCAGAGGTTGGTCTTCCCGGGCAGCTGCAAGTCGGAGTCGTGCAGCAGCAGCCCCCACGGAGTGGGGGCCTGTCCCAGGTGGGCCACCGGCGGCACGAGGTGGCGCCCGGCCAGGCGGATGGCCTCCTGCGGGCGGAGATACGCCGCGAACGACAGCATCACGAAGAGCCCCATGCGCGGGTGGCCCCAGGCAGCCAGCGTCCCGGCGATGGCGAAGGCGGCCCGGCGAGGCAGCGGCAGGCGCATCCTGGTCGGGACGCGCCGGCGCCAGCCCGCCAGACAACGCGTCGCCCTTGGCAAGGCCTGCGCCGTCCTCTTGTACAGCGCCGGCGTGTAGTGCGCCAGCGACGCCAGCAGCGCGGAGCCCTCGTTCGGGGCGCGGCCCTCGAAGTACATCGAATTCAGGTACGTGACCAGGGCGACGTCCATCTCGGCCTCGCTCGTCCAGTCGATGGCCATGACCAGGCAGAACTGCAGGAAGGCCCGGAGGTACACCTGGTACAGGCGCTCCGTGCCCGGCCTGACCGCCGCGCGCTCCAGCACCGAGAGGCCGCCCGAGGGCCCCCGCTCGGACGCCACCTGGCGAGCCGCCGCAGCTCTGCGGTGGCGATCCGCCTGGCGGCGAGAGGCCGAGGCACCCGCCATCGAGCCCGGCTCCTGCAGGTGTCGGCCCGTCAGCCACGGAGGGCCCCGCACGAGAGCAGCCAGGCTGGGCGGCAGCAGCGCGTCGGCAAGGCCCTGTGAACCAGCCTAAACGCCCGCGAGAGAGAGCATCGGCAGAGTTGAACTCGCTACACGTCCAGCGTATGTGAATAGTACAATTTGAACACAGTGCCAAGCAACACAGTTTACGAAGAGAACGACGAAGATGAATGGAGGCGGCCCTTCCCTTACAACAACCCAGGGCCAACGGCATGTTGTCGACGAACAGAAGTATGTGCTTCCCGAAAGCGGCCCTGGACCTCATGATGTGCTTGATGCCCAAGACACACGCGCCCCCCTCCAGAGCTAGAATGTTGTCGGGCACGACGACCCTTGATGCGATAACAGGAGCCCAGCGAGCCCCGTCGAAGAACTCCTTGGGCACCTCAATGAACTCCCGCGGGTGCACCCGGATGAAGGATTCCAGCCCCAAGACGTCCAGCCCTTGCAGTCCGGCAGGCAGCGAAGCTGCGGCGGATGCGGAGGATGGTAGAGGCTGAGGGCGGAGGGCTCTCTCGCGGGCCTTCTCGGCACCGTGCACTCGGTAACGCCACCTCTCGCACTGGCGGCCGTGCTGCGCCGCAGCGTCAGGCCGCGCCGGCCGCACGGCGACGCCGACTCCGAACTCGGAGGCGTCGCTCACTCCGACCACGTCGTGCCACGGGCTGCTCAAGTCCTTCTGGAGGAGCGGGAGCAGCGAGCGGACGAGCCACAGCTCCTGGCGCACGGAGGGCCACAGCCGCGAGGTCGTCGGCAGGCCGGCCGCCATATACGGGTACACGGAGCTCAGCACGCACAGCAGCTCACGGCGGATCAAGCAGGCCCATGTGACGTGGCCCACCAGTACCTCAAGCATCTTGCTGGAGCAGCAGCCCCGGCGTAGCCCGGTATCCAGCGCCGCACGGAGCCGCCACAGGTTGCGGCGCTTGATGGACAGCCAGCGGCCCTGCCTGAGCTCCAGGCCCACCAGCGCGGCGTCGGGGGAGGCATCCGTCTCCTCGTGGACGGTCAAGCCCCACCCGCGCAAGACGGCGGACACGTCGTCCCGGCGCTGCGTGACCAGCGAGGCGTCGTGGCCGAAGACGTAGAAGTTGTCCACGTAGCCCGCCGCCGCCGTGTCTGAGCGGTCGGGCAGGGCCACGCTGGTACGACCGTCCTCCACAATCTGCGAGTCCGCGAAGCCCGCCAGAGAGATGGCGCGCATGGTCACGGCCTGGCAGAAGTGCATCGCCCACGACCACCCCATGGGCAGGATGGTAAGGCAGGGGGCCAAGCTGGACCCTGCCGGAATGCTCGCCCCCTCCAACTCCGCGATGCCCGCGAGGGACGAGGAGAGCGGGGGCAGCGCGAAGTAGTCCTCTAAGCCCGGCATGGGCCTGAGACGGTAGAAGGCATTGTCGAGGTCGCCGGCCGCCACGCACAGGGGCAAGCCGCCCGACTCCACTGAAGACACCGCGGCCGCCGTGGGCAGCCGCGTCGCGGGCGCCGGGTGGAAGTAGGCGTCGGCATACCTCGTGTCGAACACTATGCGAAGCTTGCCGGACTTCTTCCTCGCAACAAATACACCAATCATGTGCTTGGCAGTGGAGGCCACCTTGAAGCGCAACATTCCACATTGATGAAGCCGCCGAACAAAATCACCATACAAAACTGGATCTCGCGCCAACCGAGGGTCAACGAAAGGTCCGCGAGACAAGCTTGTCGGGCCCCGAGCAGCGCCTCGTCGGGCGTCTTGAGCAAGTTATGTCGCCAATCCCGTGCCCAATCAGCATCATCCTGAGTGAGGCAGCCCACAAGATCGACGGGGCTGGAACCCACCTCAGGCCAGGAGACCAGCTCCTTAGAGTACGGGACCCGTGCGCCACCATCCTCAGAGTAGACGGTGGAGCCACTGAGAAGCTCGCGGAGGGCTTCTTCACAAAAACCTGGCTCGCTCGGCATCGCGCCCATGCCTAGGTAGCAGTCCTCCAGAAAGTTCAGGCTCGTCTGCTGCCCCAGGTTCGCGGGCGCCGAAGGAGGTGAACCAGCGTGGCCATACAGGCAGTTCAGCGCGTCAATGCCCTGGTCGGCCCACTGCAGCAGCACGTCGGAGCGGCGGAGCCGCTGGCGCACGGCCCTGCAGGGGCGGCGGCCGGGCACGCGCTCAGTCCGTCGAGCCGCGTGAGGAAGCGGAAAAAGATCCCGATGGCGTAGATCATCGGTGGCGGCACGGGGGCCGCGAAAAAGGGCCTGGTGCTCGAGCTTTGGGGCGGCGGGGGGCCCCAAGTCCCGCCGCCCGCTCAACGTCACCCCTTGCCTTCCTCCTTGTCCTTGTCATTGCCGCCCTTCTTGTCCTCGTTGTTGGGCGCCCTGGCGCTCTGGCGCTCCTCGCGAGCCTTGCGCCTCTCCTTGGCCACGGCATACTCCTTCGAAAGCTCACCGCTGACATAGGCCAGCAGCTGTGGGTGGACGCACACGTTGCCCCGGTTGGCCGAGGTGCCGTAGAACAGGTGCGAGTCGAGGGACTCGTCGGCATTGGTAATGAACCGGTCCCGCCACCTCTCCTCCTGCACCTGGATGCTCCTGCAGACCATCTCCGCCGCAGCCACGTCCGGCACATTGAGCAGGTCGTAGCACGCCATCTGCTCTAGGTAGAAACAGCAGCGCTCGTGCTCGGCGACCCCCGCGTCAGTCAACGCCAGGCGCCCCTCCGAACGCCACTTGCTGTGGCGACCCAGCGGGGACATGCCGTTGTCCTTCATGAACAGGCGCACCCACAGCGTCGTCCGCGGCCCCGACATCGGCCAGTCCGGCCAGTCATGCTCCACGAGCCGCAGCACCGCCTCGGAGAAGCCGAGCTTCCTCTGGCCGAGGGCGTTGTACGCCACAGGCAGCACACGGGCGTCCGTCTGAGCGCCAGGCGGAGCAGCGTGGGCCGCGGCACCTGGAAGCGCCGGCGCGGGCGCCGGCGCGGGCGCCGGGGCCGGGGCCGCCGCGCCGCCGGGCAAGGGGGGCACGAGTGCTCCGGGCGCCCCCGCGGGGCCCCCAAGTGCAGCCACCAGCCCGGCGACGCCCGCAGCGGGGGCGGCGGCCGGGGCTGCAGCGGCAGGCAGCAGCGCACCCGCTGCCGCCACCGCCGGCGCTGCCAGCGGTCGCCCACCTGCGTTGGCCACGATGGGCCCAGGCGGGGCAGGAAGACCGAGACGGCCGGCGGCCGCGGCTGCGGCGGTGAGCAGCGTGGCCGGCGTCGGCAGGCTGCGGAACCTGTAGTAGCGGGCGCCAGGCGCCCAGGCCATCGTGCCTCCCGCCGCGCCGCCAGGGAAGACGTCCCACCGCAGCACGTCCGGCGAGCCCACGTACAGCTCCTCGTACTCGTCCGCGTCGGGCGTGATGATGCACGCCGCGCCAGGCAGCCCCGGCGGCACCAGCACCACCACACGCTCGTGGATCAGGGCCCCGCCCGCCACGTGGTACTGCACCCCGATGAAGTCGCCGGGCTGGACCCCCGCCGCGGCCACTGACGGATGCACCGGCGGCGCCGGCGCCGCCATCACTGCTGCAGCGCCTTGGCGCGCGCCACGCGCGCCTGAGCTCGGGCCTCCTCCTCGAAGTCAGGCTCCCTGCCACCGCCGACCTGCGGACGACGGGCCGCCACGAAGCAGCCGCCAGCGCGCCAGCAGGCCAGCGCGGCGGTGGAGGCCCCGACCAGCCCGCTGGCGGCGCAGGCCAGCGCCACGGCCCAGAGGCTGGGCCCGTGACTGCTCGAGCCCTGAAGGCCTGAGCAGTCGCACCGCAGCTCAGGGCAGTGGAACTGCGGCGCACACGAGCACGCAGGGCACTGCGCGTGCCCCTGGTTGGCCGCGTACAGCGCCACGCCGGTGCTCAGCCCGCGACCCAGCTCTGGCAGCAGCAGATCGGCCGCCGCGCGAGCGGCCGAAAGCATACGGGCGGAGTTCGCTCGAGGCTAGAGCGAGATGGCAACGGATGACCATCAAGTGCGGCAACTTCGCCGTGGTACGCAGCATACACTTGTTAAAAGGATCATATACACCTCACACTTACATACTTACATACTCGCCCCCATACATACATACACACAGGCAGGCAAACAGACAGCCAAACAGACACACATACGTACGTACGTATACACATGGATACATATATAGAGATATTAACAGAACGGTAGAGCGCGCTTCGCGTGCGTTCAGGTTCTCCCGGAACCCACCTCGCAATCAGCTGTCGGGGTTTCGGCGGCTGTTTGAGATATGATTTGAATCCAATCGCGCCACGGAAACACGTATTAAACAACCATTCCCTGAGCACGGAGGTCTCCAGGAGGAGTGCGAAGAGGACGATGGGGGGCGGTTTGGAGGTCGAGTCAGGGGAACATAGTCCAGAAGTATGATGGCGACGAAGACGAGGGCAGAACGGGAAGGACAGGCAGGATCAAAAGGAAACGTGGAGCCTTTGAAAACGAAGAATAGGCAAAGGACACTGAGAGATGGGCCACCGTGCCAATCGTCCACATGTTTCCCTCCTGGTGGACCTGCACATCCTGCAACCGTGCCCGGAGTGTTGGTGAAAAGCAGCTTGAATGTCTGTTCGCGTCTCTGGGGAAATCTCTGGGCAGCCTCTTGGAAACAAGTTTGAAGCCTCTTGCGGCGCTTGTCGGCGCCTCTTCGGAGCCTCTTTTGGCCCTCTAGGGTCCTCTCGGGGGGTCCTTGGAAGGCTGCTGGTGGTATTTGGGGATCATTTAAAACGGGTGCCTTGGAACTGTGAATTCGCAATCCCCCCCCACCCCCATGCCCTTCTTGGGGCCCTCTTTGGGCCGTCTTGGGGCCGCCGTGGGCGGTCCTGGGTGCAGCTTGGGCCACCTTGGGACCCTCTTGGGCAGTTTTGGATCCTCTTCGGCAATGTTGGGGCTCTCCTGGAGGCCTCTGCGGTCATCTGGGGCGCCGCGCGCATAGACACAGCGAAATGTGTGCATATTCGTGCCCTCTTGACGGTCCCCTTGGAGCCGTCTTGGGGCCTCTTGTGAACCTCTTGGGTCTTCTCGGGGGGGTCCTTAGGGGCCTGCTGGCGGTCTTCGGGATCGTGTTGGGGCGAAGGTGTCGGAATGTGGGTTCGAATTCCCCCCGTGGGGCCCCTCTTGGACCCCTCTCGGGGCCGCTTTGGGTGCTGCTTGGGCAATGTGTGGATATGTATCTACGTACATACATGCATGCATGCATGCATACATACACACATGCATGCATACATACACACACATACATGCATACACTCATGCGAACATACACATATATAGTCATATATATATATATATATATAAACCGATGTATGTATGTATATATATATATATATATATATATACATTGTATGGTTTGACATGGTTTGCAGTGACATGATATGATATTGATTGATATGTGATGCCAGGTTATGATCATATCAGATATGACATGATGTGATACGAAACGGGGTACTATGGTACGAAATGGTATGCAGCGATGGTTACGCTTGTGACGTTCCAGGTCCATTACAGGAGGGGTTATACAAAAGTGGTCGCTATATGGTCGCCCATGTGGTCGCCAACATGGTCGCCAAAATCAAAATGGTAACCCATGTGGTCGCCAAAATGGTCGCCGCAAAACAAACTACTGGTTCATATGGTCGCCGAGAAGGTCGCCACCAAATTGGTTACCATCCGAAATGGTCACCTATATGGCAGCCAAAAAAGTTACTGCGCGCAACGCGGTGGCTCGCAAGGCCACCGCGCATCGGCAGCGGCGCATCAAGCAATTGCCCGCACGTTCGCCCCGAGAGGCAATACCGCCGCGCACCGCTCAGTCGCGGTGTCACCGCACGGTTCGATACGTTGCCGTTGTTGGCGGCACAATCTTATTGTCAGCGGCGTTGGCTGGCGTTGCCGCGTCAGGCACGCGCTGCCGCTGGCTGCGTTGGGTCCAAGCGTCGCTCGGCCTGAGCCCCGCACGCCGAAGCGGCGCTTGCCGCGGTAGCGGCAAGGAGGATTGGAGCAAAGTAAAACGCCACGCCCACGGGCAGCGGATGACGTGGCGGCGGCCGTGCCAGTGGTGGCCGACACGGTGGCTCCAGCAACGGATGCACTGATGGTCGCGGATGGCCACTGCAAGGGCATCCGCGCGCGGCTGTGGTCGTGGCCGTAGCCGTTGGTGTAGCACTGGTAGAAGCTTCGGCGCGCCAGGGGCAGCAACCGCCAGTTATTGGCTTTCGCAAGTGGTGCACCTAGTATGGTGGTATTGCTGCGTGTTGTTGGTGTGGCTGTTACGTCGAGGGTTGCTCGCAATCGCGGTGGCGATGCGGAAGGCGACGTCGCGCTCGCAAGCGCATGGCCGCTACGCAGCTTGCAGGGCTTTTCCCTACGATAGCGCTTACCACTGCAACCAAAATAGGAGGAGCGAGGAGGAGGACGGAGACGCGCAGGAGGACCCTCCCATCCATCCCTCCTTCCACCTCGCCCTCCAAGCCCCCTCCAAGCTCTCAGCCCTCATCCTCCTCTCCCCTGCTACCCCGAGACTCTCCACCTGCCCCCCTGCTCTTCCCATCCCTCCTCCCTCCCCCTCCTCTGCGGCGATAGCGGGCGGCGACGGTGGCGCCCGCACTGACGCTCGTTTTTTTCCCCAAGGGCCAACGCTGCCTCAGGCTGAGGCTTCTTGTGTTGTGTCGCGTCGCCGTGCGCTGTAAGACCTGATTTGCGTTCGCGTGGTGTCATGCTGTTGCTATGTGGTGCTATGCCAAGTGTCTGCGCGCACGCACATGTGTTAATCAGGTCTTGGGGTGCACTGGGCCTGCCGCAGCCTCGAGCAGCACAGCTCGAACAAAAACATACGTGGGCTGAGCGCGCACACATCGCACGCGCGCCCACGCCACGTCACACGAGGCAGGCAGAACAAGAAAATCGCTTGGCGAGGAGGCGCAACCAGCGAGCGCAACGGCGCCCAACTGGCTTCGAGGACCAGCGCCTTTGCGCTTGCTTACCTCGGACTTCTCCTCGAAGACGCTCCACAAGAGCGGGGGCGCCAACGAGACCTGCCCCTTTCGAAAGGCCGTTCATGTGAAACTTCAAGTTCCGCTTGAGCTTCAGCGGTGTTCCCTCGAAGTCCCTGCGGCATGCCAGCAGCAAGCGCTCCGCATTCGTCACTGCGGCCCTGTCCATCTTCGCTTTGATGGAAACCATCGTGTCCGTCCTCGCCTGGTCGCCGTCGCCGAAGAGGTCGCGAGCCTGCTTGGCCGCAGCGTACCTCACCGAAACCGCACCCATGGCGGATTTCATCGTCGACGGCCTCACGTTCCTGAACAATGAGCGCCCCGCAAACTCGAGCCACCCCGCCGCCGTCGTCAGGTTGCCTGCATCGGCGCTCCACACCCCGACCTCGGCACCGTTGATGATAACAGGCAGGAGCTCTTTCTCCACCGCCGAAATGAGCGCCATCACCTTGCCCGAGCACTCAATAGCTGCCATCGCCGAGCGTAGCTCCACTAACTGGCCGCACCAGCGGTCGCTGAACTCCATGTTGATATTCGGCCTTGCCTGGGCGGCCCTCCAATCGCAACCGCCCCATGCCCGACGCGCGCGACCTAGCCTGCCCTTCCGCGAAGGCTGGCCTTCAAGAGGCCGCGGAAAAAAAAAAAAACAATCTGTTGGGGGCGAGGGGTGGCGGGAGGGGGGGGGGGGGGCGGCAAAGACTGGGGGGGGGGGGGCAGGATGCAGGGAGGCGGTGAGCTGACGGGGGCACAGGCGGAGGGGGGGAGGGGAATGGGGCTGTCGAAATGGGCGTTTGGGGCTCGAAGGGAGGGGCAGGCTTGGCCGCGCGCGTCGGCGGCGGGGCAGTCTGGATTGCGAGGCCATCGCGCCTCAACGAAAGCCGAGACCGCACCCACGAAATTGCGCATCTTCTGGGTGCCCCTCCCCGGTCTGCAAGATCTCCTGCGCGCTGCTGCCGAGCTTCCTGTAGCCAACTGCCGTTTGGAAATCCCCACCCGGGCTTCGGCAACTCCGAAAGCGATTGCTGTATGTCCTTCTGCTCGGCGGTCGTCTCTGGCTTCGCGCCCAGGAGGCCCATGCCAAGAGCGCACGCGGCCCCGATGTAGTTGCATGCATAATCTGTCATGTTGAAGTCCTCACCAGTTCCCATCGTCTGAAACAGTTTCAAAGTGAAATCGTCGATAGCCTGCTCGAGCTCTACAGGGGGAGCGACCAAGCCGAAATCGCCGTAGGTTTTCAACTGGGCAGTGAGGCTCGCGACGGCCTGACTGCGGCTCCCCCGCTCGGCATCGAAGGAGAAGAAGCCCATGCGCTTGATCATAGTGGCGACGTGGCTATCCATACTGCATTCCTTCTGGACCCGAGAGACGAAGCTGGCAAATAGGTCGCCCTGCGGCAAGCTGAAAGACATGTCCTCCGTGACCTCCAACAACTCCTTCAGATCCACGACCTTCTCCCTCATGAAGCTGTTCTGATCGATCTGCTCCGCGAGACCGTCCAACGCCTGCAACGTCGCGCGCTCGACGGCGGACCTCAGTTTCATGTCCTGGCCCGTTCGAAGCTTACCCCGCGCCTCCTTCAAAAGACCCCACCCCTGCATGATAATGCCCGTGTCACCATTGAACTTGAACTCGGTCTTGGTGGATATCTTCTTCGTGAGATCCTCGACGCGAGGCAGCAAGGTGTCGCAATCCTTCCGCGTGCGAATGAACTCTGACAGGAGCGCCTTGTAGTGACTGTTCTGCTTCATGGCCGTCAGTATGGGGAACGGGAGGCCACCTCCAGCCTCAATGGCCTGCAAGCGGTCGAAATCCTTCGAAGTTGCCTCGTGCTTGCTGAGCAAGTCGATGTCCGGCAACATCACAACCATGACACCACGGAAGACCGAGATGAGCTGGTCGGCGCGGTCCTCGCACGGCTCGAAAATCGATCTTCTCGTCATCAGAGGCAGAGGTGACCATCTCGAGGACCGACGCGATGAGGCGCACCAGCGCATCATGGCTCTGCTCACCGTCCTTGATCATGGGCGCAAGGATCTTCGACAGCAGCGTGTCCCTCAACCTGTCCATCTTCTCAGCGGGGCTGCCCTCGATGTGCCGAGCGAGGGGCTGGCCAGGATCGAAGCCGCCAGTGTCCTCAATCACGGGCCACGGGGTGATCAGGTTCAGGAGCGTCTTGGCCTTCGCTTCGATGCCATGCTGAAGCTGCGACCAGTCCTTGACTGCCCGAGCCATGCACGCCATCTTCGCATTCGTTGGCAAATCGACCTTGTGTTTCTGAAGGCACTCCGTGAACGACTTGAGATCCTCTGTCGATGCAGTAAGCCAGCCTTGCTCGGTTGCGTAATTCTCGCACTCCTTGTGCAAGTCGCGGTGCTCCTGCATGGTGATGGCTTCCTCTCGCCCCATGGACTCGGCCTCCGAGACGTAGATCTTCAGCGCGTTTCGCTCCCTGCCAACGCCTCCTGGCTGCTTCCCAGCGAGAGCCGTCGTAAAGCTAACCTTCGCCAACTGCAACATCCACTTGGCATTCATGGGGTCCGTCTTCAGCAAGTCTGTAACGTCGGGAACCTCGTTGACAGCATCCTCGGGCCCTCCGCCCCTGGACCTCCCCGCTGACGAGGGCAAGCCTGAGCGGACGCCGTCGGGGTGCTTCCCAGGGGTCGCGGTAGCGTGGCCGAGCGACACGGCGTCGTCACGTGGATGCCCAGCGTCTCCCATCAATGCATCGCCTCCACTGGGGCAGGCTGCGTCGCCAGGCGCCGCGCTATCCTGTAGCAGCATCGCAAGGCCCTCATCGTCGCCCTCTCCTTCCAACATCATTCTTGTATCCGCCAACTCCTGGTCCGTCCTCTTCTTGATTGCGCGGGTCAACAACGTGGACATGGAAATGACCGTGCAGCCAGTCGGGTGGAGCTCACCCTGCAAAGCGCCCTTGGCATTGTCGTAGACGAGGTCGCACTGGTCACTGTTGATGGTCGACTCTGGGCGGGCCAGCAGCTTCGATATATATACCCTCTTGGAGAACTCGAATGTGAACGTCCGAGGGGCGCCCTCCAGATCACTCGTGAGAACGCCCAAGGTCGGCGATCCCATCTCGTCCCAAAGCTTGAAGGATTTGTAACCAAGCTGATCGGGCATGCACTTGAACTTGTTGAAGATCTCTGGGCGGGTCCAGAACCCGAGGACACGCTGGCAGGCAGCCTTCTGCACGGAGCCCTCCTCGACATTCTGCGGTGCGAAGGTGCCCTCCGAGACCTCATGCTCAACCATGTACTTCGAAGCGCCGTCAAACGTCTTCTTGAACGCCTGGTCATCGCCGTGCGTCTTTCCTGTCTCCTCCTCGGTCATGTACGAGAACCCAACGCACCACGGCACATAGTGGGTGGGGCAGGCAATCCTGTTGTCCCTCTTGTCCGCTGCAGCCAGCTTCTTGCCGCAGGTGCCGAAGCAGCAACCAGTCCTGCTCTGGCGAGCAATCCTGACAGCCTTCGCGTCAGCGACCTTCTCCTTCTGGGCATGTGATTTCCTGTTCCTAGGCGCGGTGCCATCCGCACCTGATACCACTGTGGTAGCTGCAAGGGTCATCACCGCACCTGTGCCATCATCGTCTGGTTCGGGATCGGTGCCGCCTCGAGCTGACAGCTGCTTCTCGGCTGCCTTGCGAGCAAGCCTCTCCCTGGTCGCCATCACTGCGCGCGGCAGAGAAACGGTAAACCGAGTGGTTGAACGAGAACCTCGCCTTGCGAAGAAACAACCAAGTCAAAATGGCTCTGCATACGTCTACACGTGGGGCTCATGCGGGATACATTGTTAAGCTGGGCCCCACGGGCCAAGGACATGACTAGGGCCACACAGAGGCCCTCGTTAGGCTCATCAGTTGAAACACGTCTGGGCCCGAAGTGGGACAAGTTTGCACTGGTTGAAGACTCGGTCAGCGCCCCCCTGGGGCCCGATGGGGTATGCTTTTCATAAGGACAGAGGTTGACCAGGGCCCTTCGGTGGCCTCATATACATCTACCTACCATGGAGTGGCATTTGGTTTGGGCGTGGCTTGCATGGGCGTGACACGTGATTGTATTGTGTATTGAATTATTCGGGTCCTCGGGGTGGCGTCTTTTTTGAGGGTGGGTCTACTATTTGTTTGGAGCTGGGTTGCGTTTAGCGTTGGCGTGCGCAATGCGTGGGCACAGCTGGGCCGATGCATAGGCGATGCTGGCATGCTACGCGCTTGCGGATTGTGTTACTTGCGTGTGCTGCATACGCGCAGAGTGCTCGAGGCTTGCCATGGCTGGGGCTTCATGTAAGACCTCCTTGGGGCTGGTGCGGGTCCTGCATTGAACGGGTTCGGGGTCCATTCGGCAACTGACTGAAAATCACATGACGATTCCACTGGCTACGCGTGACGCTTGCCCGGCGTAGGGGCGAGGCAGGTATGCGCCACCGCTGCTGTCTAGCATATCGTCCCTTCACCCTCCACCCCCTGGCACTACCCCTCGCTCGCTTCCCCCGCCCCTGCAAGACCCGCCTCGGCGCGAGTCGCTGAAGCCGCAGGGCGAAGCGACGGAAGGCGGAGCAACGCAGAGAGGATGAGCAAGGATCAAGCGCAGCAAGTGACGCCGTGTCGCCCTCCGAGGAAGCTCGTCAGACGGATGGTTGAGAGTGCGGGGGCAGCGAGGCCAGCATGGGGATATCCTGGATAGAAGGTCAGACTTGGGGAACGCCAGGGAGCAAGTGCATCGGACAGACTGGGCGGCCCAGGACCGCCCCAAACAAACAGGATGCTGGCCCTGGAATGCCCATGGAGCAACGAATGGATAGACCTCGAACCCCCTGGGGCCGAGGACCCGTCACCCCTCAAGGCGCAGACCATCGAATGACGACGGCGGTCGTGGCGGTAGCGGCGACACTGCGACGACGACGTTGACCATGCGCGTGGTGCTCTTCTTGGTGACCTGATGGCAGCGGTGGCAATGGTAACGCTGATAGTAGGGAGAACGACGGCAACGATGATGACGATGACGGTGCTCATCAAAACGGCGACGACGACGGCTGCGATGGCAACGATGACACTGACGGTGGCCATGGTACCGATGACAACTGCACCCCTCGCGATGGCAATGCGAACAGCACTGCCATTCTGGGGGGTTCTCGATAGTGACAACCTGCGTAGGGTAGGGATGACGCCGAGGATGCTGAAGATGAAACCCGTTGGCCTCGAGAGGCCCTCACAAACGCTGACGACTTGGGACTCCCCCTGAGGCCTTGAGAGGCCCAAGCTCGGCACATGAGAACCCCAGGTGTTCCGCGCGTTGGGCTTCGAGCGGCCAACGCATTGCTCCAGAAACATGAGTCTCGCGAGGTTCACGCCCTGGCAAATCGGAACCTTCGGAGGGCCTGAACATCTCAGGCCCAAGAGGCCCTAGTCCTAGCCTGCAAAGAACCCTTGGGGCACACATGAGGCACTGAGGAGCACAAGGGTGGCGGTGCTGATAATGATGGCAATGGTGGCGATGGTGGTGATGATGAGGATCGGCTAAGCCTCCGCCAGGGGGTGAGCACGGGCTCGCAGGTGGTGATCGCACAATTGCGGCCAACGCCCAGCACTACTGGCAACTGCTCTCTAAAACAGGGCAGGACGTGGGCGGACGACACACCGCCGCGCGCAGAGCGAAGCACTGCTGCAAGCATCAGAGCGAAGCACTGTGAACTGCTAGCGCGGCGCAGTAGAAAAACGCCACGTTCCCACATATGGACGGCTGCCATGGGCATCGAAGGACATCACTGAGCAGGACGCCCGTCGCCTTCGGCATCAGTGTCGATCTCGTCCTTCATCTCATTCACGTACTCCTTGGTGCGGTCGTCGAAAGCGCCCCAACGATCGAACGCGTCCCTGGTATTCTCCTGGCTGTTGGTCAAAGAGGCCCTGAAGCCCCTGATGATGCGACCCTGGCGCTGGATGATCAGAGTCTGGATCCGAGACCTTTTCAGAAGATTGTTCACCATGGCCTTATTCTTTGGGTTGAGCGTCTGGAACCACTTCCCAACAGGCTGCGGCCCCGCGAGAGGATCACTCGACTTGGGTATGGGTTCGGGCTGAGAAAACTCTTCTCGGGCGCTCAGCGAAGAAGCGTCGATCTCAAGAACTGGCGCGGGGAAGCTTGATCCACAAACCGCTCCGGAATAAACAGTGTTGCTGTCAGCAGCATACACTTGGTGGCGCCATGCGATTACCCGCCCACCCCATGCGCCCGCATTGCGCGTGAGACTAATACGGCGCACCGTGACAGATCAATGTGGTGGCGCCCCTGGGGTTCCTGCAAGTGTGCGCGAGCGGGTGTAGACAAAAGGCCAGGCGGGCATTACGAGGGCTCGCCTTTAACTTATGTCTACCACCCACATTGACCCAGGACACAGCGTTCACATGCAATGGCTGTCCTGGCAAACGCGGGCCCAGCGCCGCGCTTGTTGATTAGCAAAGAAGTTCCAACGCATGACACCTCACAGAAGCGGCGCACCATTCCCCGCCGAACCTCAAATGGAAAACAAACGCGGCATTACGCCACGTGCGCTTACATCATGATTAGCGGGTGGTTGGGAGATCTCTGCGGTAGCAAAGCGGTTGGGTGACCCCACACGACAAACTTCAGGAGCCTCTTGCACTGGGCCTGTGGAAGCGTTTTCGCGGATCCTGCCGCCACCCCTGCCCCGAGACCCACAAGAACGCAACTTTGGATCCCAGGGGTCATGGGGACCTAATCAAAACCAGGCGCCAGCCAGAACATTTAAACTGGGCGTACGCAGAACAAAAGGAGCCCACTAAGACCTTCAGGGTACCTTCATCGGGGGCAATGGACAAACCCTTCTTACCTCGACATGGCCCTCTTGAGAATACACCCCCAAGCGTAGCACTACACGTAAAACCCAACCGCTATCCACGCGCGCAAAACCTCACATGAACGCGCTGAGCAACCCGATTGTGGATCGCTTACTACCGCGGATGCATCCGCCATGGCTGGTCAATCTTGGAATGCCGTTCTGAAGAGGTAACGCTGGCGCAACGCTGAAACTATTGACGCCCCACCCGCCCTGCCCCGCCCTGCCCACGCGCGCGCGCGCCCCGCGCACACACACACACACACACACACACACACACACACACACACACACACACACACCGCATACAAACGCACACAATCCACGCAAGACCGCGCACGCCATACACTGCCCCACCGCCACCGCCACGCACTCGCACTAAGACCGTTGCAAAAAGTTCTGTAACCACTTTGTACACGCACACGCACAAACACATCGCGGTAACCCGACAACATAGGACTCGAGGCACATTCTTCGACAATGCTCAGCGGAGCTCTGGACCCCCGAAAATCGGTTCCAAGACGCCCTGCCCTGACACAATGCGCGCGCCATTCGTGGCCGCCGCACAGGATGAGCAGCGGGGCTGCATGCCAGCGCTACGTCGGCTACAACAGCTATAGCCGCCCGCCCTGAGGCGAACGAGCGCCTCGCGGGCGACGCCACGCCCCCCGCCCAATAGAATTCGTCGCTCCCCCTTCCCCCCCCCGCCCCCCCTCCCCCGCAGGAATGCAGCCCCCAATGACGTCGCGGCTGCCCGCGACGCAGGCCCCCCCCCCTCTGCCCCCCCCCTAAGCATTCAGAGCGTATAAGCTCTGACGTGGCAAATGCCTCGAAGCACATGGATTCCCGCGGTTGCGGAAACGGCGACGCGGTGCGCCATTCGGGATTACCATGAATGCCTTGACCAGCCCGCTGTTGGCAAGCCCAGGAGCTTGGCGGCAAGCGACGATGGCATGCTGCGGCTTCAGGATGTGGCCCATCCCGCGGTTGGCACTAGACAGCGAGGGCCGCAGACTGCGACCTGCATCGTGAACCCCCCTCCACCCCCCCGCGCGCCACTCCGCCAAGCGCGCTGGCGGCCGCGCAGGTACCCATGGCAGCGGCCCAAACCCTGCGATGGCAGGAAGCGGCGCTGGGAAAGCAAGCTGCGCGAGGAGCTGGGAGTGGTCGAAGATGGCGGCGGGCGCGCGACAGCGCGAGACCGATGCTGCGGCTCGCGCGGCATGCAACGCCCCTACGGGCCTTTGGCACTTTAACAGCTGTCACAGAACACCTTGGGAACGCTGCCGCTGCCGCAACACCGCTCCGCCGCCCTTGCAAATGACGCCAAGTGCACGTTTCATTCCCGCCACCGCCTGCGCCCGTGCCTCCCGCGGCGCCCTTGGGCACGGCGCCCCCCCGCGGCTCGGGCACGCGCCATGGCGGCGCGGCCCGGGCCCGCCGCAAAAGGACGGTGCGCGCCGAATGACGCCTGCGAAAAAAAACGACCAGGGCAAACAGCGGCGGCCATGCGAGCTGTTCCGCGCGGCACGGCGCGTGATCCAGTGCGCGCACGCGCAGGGCGGATTTTTGTAGTACTGGCTGTTTCGTGGTTGGTGCCGACGCCAAAAGTGTGGGGGGAGTAGATTGCAAAAATTAAAACCGTTTTCGGCCCTAACCTGTCGCGAATCCAGCTAGCTGGTGCAAGCCCATATGCAGCGCTCGCACACAGAGCAGACCCCAAAAAGCGCAAGTGGGGCGCCCGCGCCGACGACACATGCACTACCACCGCCTGCACCCCAGATGCGGCAGGCGCGGCATGCAGGGTGCGCACCGTAGCACTCGGTGGGTCACCTTCTTGCCTTTTTTTGAGGTGGTCGCCGCGGGCCTGTCACTCGGTGGGTCACCTTCTTGCCTTTTTTTGAGGTGGTCGCCGCGGGCCTGTCACTCGGTGGGTCACCTTCTTGGAGATTTTTGTTTAGGATTGTTTGTAGTATAACCGCGCCGGCGGGCGCTCTTGCACTCGGTGGGTCACCTTTTTGTACTTTTTTGAAATAGTCGCCGCGGGCCTGGCACTCGGTGGGTCATCTTCTTGCCTTTTTTTTGAAATGGTCGCCGCGGGCGTGGCGCTCCATGTGCCGCCCCTGCGCCACATGGTGTGCGCGGCGCGGGACACCATGTGGCGACCTCGCAGCGAATGGCCTCATCGCGCACGCGCACCGTGCCGCGGCCTTGCGGGTGCCGCAGCGCGCGCCGACGGCCCAGCGGGCGGGCGCAGCTGGAGTGAAAGGAGCGCGGCGGCCAGTCGTGGCGCGCATGCGCCTTGCACTTGGACGCCTCAAACAGACGCGCCGACGCCTCCGAGACCGATCGCGTGCGACCCCACCTGTCGCTCTGGCATTCGTTGGGAGCGAAAGCGGCACCCGACTAACCAAAGGAAGCCCCTCAAGGCCCCGACGGCAGCACCCGCGCGCGGATAACAGCGCGCGGGGCGCCAGGCCGCACGGCGCTGTGGAAGCGCGGGCGCGGCGCTCGCGCTTCATCAGGCCCAGCAAGCACGCCGGCCAATGCACTTGCACTGGCCCGCGCGCAAACGTAGCCAGCAATGCTCCATTCGCGTTAATGGAACGCCGCTAGCCCGCAATGCCCTTCTCACCAGTTGAGAAAACTGCCCCCTGCGGCGCGCGCGGCGCCGCTGGGCCGCGCGCGCAGCAGCGCGCTGGGCGCCGCCAGTCCGCAAGTCGGCGCTACACTGCGCACTGCCATCTGGTGTCGTCGGGTGACATCGGGCACAAAGAAAAGCCCCAAGCGCTCCGCGGACGTCGGCGCAACGCGGGCCTCGTCGGCGCACCCCGTGGCGACTTAAACATGTCCCGCGGCGCGCCCGCGGCCTCCTGGAACGCGGCGGGACCAACATTAGGCACGCAATGGACGCAACGGCCCCTCACAAGTGCAATGATCGAACACCCCTGGATCCTGGGAGCGTCGGGCCAATCGCGGGACTAGCCCACCCGCTGCCCTCCGACTCCGCCCCAACCTGTCTGGGCCCAGCAGGACCACGCGGGAGCAATGCTCAACGCCTCTGCGCGAACAACGCTGGCGCTCCTTCCAGCGCGCACCAGCCAAATGCTCTAATTTAGGCGAGCAAAAGAGGCACGGCCAATCCGACGGGATGGTTGGAACAGAACGACGGCGAACGATTCGACGAGCCGAGGGGATGAGCAAGCAGGAGCCCAATTAGGACGAGCGGATGAAGGCGAAGGCGGGGCTTGGGGGAATCAGCGGATGGAAGCACTATAGCCGAACGAAAGCTTGTGGTAACGCATTCTCACGATGTGATGTCTTCGACTCTGCCGCCAAGTGCTCTATCCCTGCGACCAACATCATGGCTCTCTCTCTCTCTCTCTCTCTCTCTCTCTCTCTCGTGCGGCAAGCATGCACGCATTATCTCCTTCTGCGCCTGCCCTTCCTCACTGCGCATGCCCTTGCCATCCCCTTGCGTACCTGACCGTTGCTTACTTCTGCAAGGTGCCGACATTCGCTTCCCAACGCAACATGGAAGACACATGTGCAATGTCGATGCGGCGAGAGAGCGGCGTAGAGAGCACCAGGGACGCAGCGGCCTTGTAGGTCAGCCGCACGACGCCATTTAAGGGCAACCCGCTGCAGCGGGGGACGCTCAAGAAACCAAGCTTGGGAAGAAATGGCTTTAGCCTTAAGCTTTAAACCCGCGGTTTTTAAACTTAACATGCGTACTTTCCCCCCACGCACTACACCAGACCGCGCGCCCGCATGGCCCACATAGCGCGCCCCCTCCCCAAACGGCGCTGTGACTGCGACCTGTCAGAACCTGAGCTTAAGGTTCGGACAAATCCCAGACGCAGCGCCGTGGATTATGACAAACCTACGCATGACACCCGCCATGTGATTTTCACCCATTTACATTGAATAGCGGTCGGCCGACACACAGACCAGACAGTATATGATTGAACGGTGCTCTCCAGTGACCCCGCGCCCCGCCCCAAAGAGCCCTTTGTAACCAATAAGAGCATGCAAGCAACGCCCATGGAACATCCTAAGTGTACCGCAGGAGGTGCGCGCGAACCAGCTCTTAGATGCAAGTATCGTGCGTTGCGCGTATTTGTGCGCGTGCTGTGTCAAGCCGCACTGTGCATCACATGGTGACGTGACGTTCTTAAACATGCCGACGAAATGCGCGTGTTACTTTGCTCGGAAATGCGGTGCGCAATCGCATGCTTCGTCATGGTTGGCAGTCCCATTGCAACGCACCGCAACCACATGCAATGCAATGCGCATGTTCCCGCTATTGGCCAGGCCAGCTCCCATAAAATTCCTATGTTGGTGGAACTGGTTAACGCGTGGCTGCCGCCGCATCCGCCTTCCCTCCTCGGGACACGCGGCACTCGAAACCTTTACGTTGCCTCGGCATCACTAGCACAACGCCGCCCGCTCCACCTGACAGCGCACTTCCCGTCAACCAGCTTTGGCTCAATACGCGCGGGCCCAAGACCCACTGGATGCTGAGGCGCAGCCTTGGTATAACTACACGCTCTGGACGCGCAGGGTGGCGGGGCGGGGCGACGGCGAAGCCATGTTAATACAACAATGCAGAAACATACGACGAGCACAAATGCAATGATATCGGCGATGGGCGAACTTCAAACATGACCCTATCGCTGTTCGACAGAATCAACTCGCCCATGCGATCAGCGAGGGCAGAAACAAACGCAGTAACAACTTCAAGGGCATGCGGCGGGCTCCAGACCCTCGCCTGGACGCGTCGGCCGCTCTCGAGCGAAAAACTGATCGCTGCCAGGGGCGAGGGCCAAACGCCCCCTGGCGGCGGCGCGATCGTCAAAGTCAACAGGTAGCATACGAAACCGAGCATGGGTATCACCATCAGCCTGCTTGTGCTCAAGCCAGTGCATCATCGCGCCGAGAGAGCGCCCCTGCTGTGGCCGATTCCCTGCTGTGCTCTTTCTCGTCAGCCTGCAGTTGCGGCCGTGCAAGCCGCACTGCGACACGAACTCGTCCCTGAACGCGTAGTGGGCGATCCTGTCGCCATTCGGGAGCACCAAGACGCATGCTGGGCCGCCAGCCGTAGACGCCCCTCCTGGTCCAGGCGGTGGCGGAGGAGGCGGTGGCGCAGGGGCCGGCGTCTCGATGGCATGGCCGTCGCCTTCTGGTCCAGGAGGCGCTGCACCTCCGCCTGGTGGAGCTTCATCGTCAGCTGCGTGTCCGAAACGTTCTTCTACACCGTCGGGGTGCTCTCTGCATTCAGCCTCAGACGACTGCACGGGGTCAGACTCGTGCAAGCTCAACTTGTCAGCATCGTCTCCCGACCCGCTGTGGAACCATGACTCACTAGAAGAACTATCTGTATATGAACTCACATCGCTATCGGCCTGCTCGGAGACTGACCCATGGTCATGGCCATCGACAGCAGGAGGAACATATCCGTGACCATGGGGGCTGCCGTCCTCGATGGGCTCTGGGGATGGAGGGTCGGCCCCTCGGCCTCTGGCGCGGCCGCCGCCTCGACCACGGCCGCGGCCGCGGGCAGCCCCGCTGGACCTTCGGCGAACGTGCTCCTCCTGTGCAGCAATCGCATCCGACGCCCCCTCCCAGAAACACGCAGATGCTGCTGACCCATCAAGGTGTGAAGCTGTCTCGGCTGAGATAACGCTTGGATCCAGAGACCCAAGTTGACGGCCCGACGCCTCAATCATGAACAAGCGAACGTACCACTTTGCATCCTTATCGAGTCTATGCAAGAATAAATTCTGCGGCGGGCGCCCCCACTCTACTTCCACATCAAAGCGACCAACACCAACGAATATCGGTATACGCTCAGCTACAGTGAGGCGCAACAAATTGAAAGTGCAGTGATATGGAGAACCATGCTCCCATGCAGCATGCAACCAATGCTGTTCACAAGCGTACTCATCGATGACACCTGGATCTGGTGGACACGTGACGTCGACCCCAGTAATCATGTACACGAAATCACACTCATGGAGTGCTCGGCGGAACTGCTTGTCGCTATGGGTGAAGCCATCGATACAACGGTTGAATTTCTTGAACAGGGCCGCAGTCATTCGACCTGCAACACCACAAAGGCACATATTCGCACGATGGCACAGCGACTGCTTCCCCGCTCTTTTCTCCGCTGCAGTGACGGGTGGTGCGCTATTGAAGAACACTGGCTTGTGGATATTATCCCATGTAGACGTGCATGCAGCATACACACCCTGAGCAAAATGCGTTTCCCTGTCCAGCTTGACCAGCATCGCGGCATCCCTTGACGCCAAATCAAAGTTGCCCTCGATGTGATGAAACGAACAGTTACCCCTAACCGAATCGTCGGGCACAGACAGCGACGACGACCCACCATAATATTTAGCAATGTCGTCGTACGCGAAGCTGCCTGGGCCATCCCTGGCAGAAGATCGGTCGCATGAGTAGGCAGCCAAGCTTTGGCCAGCGAGCTCCTCGAACTGCGCGCCCCTCTTATTGTCCTGTCGAGCGCTCCTGATGACATGCCCCAGGTTGGAGGCCCACTCTCCCGAGGCTGGAAGCGGCGTAAATGCTGACGGATTCAGTGCCAAGGCGTCTCTGTCAGAGATGTCGCGGCCAAGCTCAAGTCGGAACTGGCGCAACTCGTCATTGGCATGATCGCGGTGGCGCAGCTGTCGTTTCCTCACTGGTCTGTCCAACGAGAAGCTGCTGCCTCCGAGCTGGTGGGCCTGCGTTCCTGCAACCCCCATCTCGTCCAACCTGCGACGCTCCGCCTCGCACAACTGGCGATGCTGGGCTGCGGCCTCTGCTGGCTTGGGAGAATGTCCCAAGATAGCTTGCTCATTCTGGAATGCCCGAACGCTGCCGCCTCCACCGCGTCGTCTCTTTCCTCTGTCACCTGCGCGTTCCCCTTCATCGTCGGCATCTCCCCCACCACCGCCCTCGCTGGCTCCTGGCTCGCCCGCGGGCTTCTGCCCATGCGAAGCTTCTCGCTGCACTCTCCGCCAGGAACGTTGGACGTGCTTGCTGCTGAGGTCGAGGATGCTCACTGCGTGGGCCTGCGTTGCAGATAAGAACAAATCGCGCCGAAGCGACGCATGCTGAACCTCGATCTTGATGGCGTCCACCACCAGGAGGGCCCTGGTAGCAATGAGCTCAGCCCGACACGCAGAAGACGCGATGGAACGAGGCTCTGTAGACCAATACTTGAAAAATCAGCCACCCAAGAATCAAACCGTTGCTTGCAAGACTCATCATCGTAGGCAGCCTGTAACCCACCTGGGTGGTCTAACATGAGAAACGTCCTGTAGGGATAGTTGCCATGCTCCTGCTTCAAGTGTAAGAACACCAGCGCCCTGATACAACTGATGAATTTGAAAACTGCCGCCCCCTTCGCAACCGATCGGTCATCAAAGCACGTGCTGGTCCAACCATCCACGTCGCGCGCCACTCTGAGAATACGGTCAAGAACATGATCCTCCAACGCGCCCTTAGAGACAATCCCAACCCGATAGCAGCGACGAGAGGTGCGGGTGGCCCTCGCTTGCTGCTCCTTCTCCCATCGCGCCGATGACATCCTCGGCGCAACATGGATTAGCTCGAACAGCGGCCCAAAGCACCTTCGAACGATACAAGCCCAGATCAGCGCGCCATCGTGCCGAGCGAAGGCAAGACCACTGCGCCGAAAAACTCGCTGGTGTAGCTTCGACGCAAGCTGCAGGGCGTCCCCGCTGCTGCCGACGTCTCCAGTCAGCGCATTCGCCAAGCCAGCTTCGCCTGCAGCGTCGCAATCGCCGCCGCCCTGGCCATCGTCTGCCTGGCCGATGTCCGCTGGAAGGTCGAGCATGGCATTGCAGAGGTCCAGGTCGGCTGCAGGGTCAACCTTTGGCGGGCGCGCCCTCCCACAACCTCTCGGGGCGACAGTCGGGCCCCAGACCCAGAAGACATCGACCCAAGGACCCTGATGCGAACATGCCCCTGAAGCCCGACCGTCACACCCAGAGGCCGTAAGAACACTTGCCCACACAAGACACCGTTTTTCCAAGTAGTCTTCTCGTGCCAGAGGGTATACACTGTAGATCCAAGCCCGTGCAAGCTCTCAAGCAACCCAAAATAATCGACTGCGTCAAGAACCCGAGCCCAGCGGCTACGAGGGAAAATGGGCGGCATCTTTCCACACAATGCCCGGGCGAAGCGGCCGACCAACTTCTCAATGCAATGGTTCCTGTTCCTGCAGCACCCTGGGCGGCAAAAGTGTTGGAACGTCTGCTTTAGCCTGATGTCACCATTCGCCATGCCCATGATAACGTACCACCGTACTCGCTGAAGAATAAGTCGTCAGAGTACCACCGTACCGCGTCGAGTCGCCAGAAGCACTGAGGAATAAGTCGTAGCAGCTGTCACGGTATCGAGCTGCATCAGGCCCAGGCCCGACCCCGTCTGGATCCCATATGTAGTCTAACCTGTTCTGCAGGAAATTGCAAAGGATGGTGGCGAAGTCGACGAAGGGTTCGGGCCGCGTAAGCTCAGCGCCCATCGAATTATGCTCGTCACCCAAGCCTTCACCATCCTGAGCGGCTTCTTGACACAGTGGTGCACACGATGCATAAGACACTCCACATCAAGCGTGGAGCAAACCAGCTCGTCACGGTTGCGATCCCAATAAACCCTCTCTGCAAGGTCCAACGCGCCGTCGCCGCCGGTTATTGCCGGCCTCTGCACTCTGTTGAACTGCGACCTGCTTGGAAGCACCTGGGATAAGCACCTGAAGAGCTCTATGTAGCACTCAGCCTTGCCCTTGTCCACGGTGGCCAAGGGCTGTAGCAGTTCAAACGATGCCAGCGGAGAGCCCCCGCTTGCAGAAGTGAAGAGCGCGCCGCACACCAATTCACTCTGGTAGACCTTGGCGTTCACTGCATACTCAACCATCGCCTCATCTTGCCGACGGCGCACGGCAAGCTCAGCACCTGGGTCCTCATCCCCGCGCTGCTCACCCTGGTCTGCCACGTGTACCCGAGCACTCCCAAGGTTAGTCTGGATACGGACCTTCGCGAATGGAGCCTCGTCCCCGCGATGCCTCTCAAAGAAAACAGCGGGCTCGAAGCCCTTCCCGAGGGCGGACGATATCAACTGCTGCATCAGCTGCTCGGCATGTCCCCTCTGAACAAGGAGAAGGCTGCACGATAATACCAACTTCGTCGATGCCATGTACTTCCGAGACTTCCCAGCCATGTCTGCATCAATGGACTGAAGACAATCGGCTATGGCTGTCGTGGTCAAGTAGTGCGTCGACGATCTTACCTACCTCATCTGGGCAAACCACGAGCGCTTCCTGCCAGGCTGTGTCTTGCAACGCGGCCAGGGCACGCCCCATGTAGCCGACGCCGTCCAAGGTGTTACGCGAGGTCGCAGCAGCAGTCCGAAAGCCTGCCCCCGACATTCGCTGTTCACCGTCGCATGGTACGAGCGCAGCGCTGTCGACGTCCAAGTCCACTTGTCCGTCGCCGCTCTCGGCGTGGACCTCGGCAGCGGCCCGCTCCACTCGTCCATCGCTGCATCCAGCTGAGCCGCGTCTGCTGCAACGTCCGACCACTCTGCCATCGCTGCAACCAGCTGAGCCGCATCTGCTGCAGCATCCGCCTCTAGGGCTGCTTCGCCCCACTCGTCCATCAAACTTCTGGTCGGGCGCGCATCCTCCTCAGGGACGCCTGGAGGAAAGGCGGACGCCAGTGTCGAGCCAAAATGGCGATGGGAACCCGTGGCCACCATGAGAACGACAACAGCTCAAACTAAATGACTGCACGCGTGGGGTCCTCGGAGCGAGGGCGAAACGCTGCATAGCAACGCACTGCAACGCAGCGCGTGATATGGAGTGCAGTGCTCGCTGGGGGGTATACTGCTACGCTTGTGCTATGGCAGCGCAGCGCAATCCAGCGCATGTTCATTGTTATGTTACTGGCACGGCACGGCACGACACCCTGTGCCCGAGAGCCCAACCCTAGACAATATGGCAAGCCACCGATGCATGACAAGGGTCGCATTCCATTGGTGTGACAGCTTACTGCTTCGGCATCGTATCTGAATGGGCTGGCACTTGCGGGGCGGCGCGAAGAGCAAATCATGGCATAACATGAAGCCGATCATACATGAGAACTGTGCTGCGGACCCAACGCATTGCGATATATAGGGTCGAGGTACGCTTGGGGGCCTGGTCGAGGACTGCAATGGCCTTGGTTTGGGGCCCTATGGGACCTCATCTGGCGATGCACCAGGCGCATGCGACACGCTTTAAGAGGGCTCGCGGCATGAATTCCGAACGTGTTCGGGGACCATTCGGGAGCTATGTTGGGGCGGGCCTAGGAAGCATGCCGCGGCAACGCCCCTCCAGAACCAATAGTGCGTGTAACTTTTCCCCGACGCGCAACACCTTTCAAACGTAAGAATGCGCGCGCAACAAAGGATGGAGCACATAACGGAACACTGTACATCAGGGCTGCGTGTCTGGCACCTCACGCACATCCTGATAGAGTGGGTGACCGAGCTCGGCCAGCACGTCGGCGAAATGAGGCTGAGACGACGGCGCAGCCTCTGACAGCTCAGGCTCTTCGAAAGGCGGCAGCGTCTCTGGCTCAGGCTCGTTTGAGCGCTGGCCGAGACCTGGAGCTGCGGGCGCTGCTGGCTGCTCAGCGGCAGCCAAAGTGTACGGCGCAGCAGGCGCGGGCACTGAGCCCAAAGAGGAAGCCGAAAGATCAGCTCGCACAGGCACGGTGTGCGAAAGAGGCACTGGCAACACTGGCTGCGCAAGATCTTTCTTAGCAACTGGAATCGTCTGGTCGACGGGCTCTTGCGACGAAGCGATCTCCTCTGGCACGACGTGTTCCTGCGCGCCGCCGCCGCCGACCGCTGCTGACGCCTTCGGCACCGATGCAGCGCCCCCCCCCCCCCTCGGTCGGCGGCGAAGTTGCCCTCGCGCAGCCTCTTGAGGAACTGCCTCCGCTCGGAGGTGGCGTCTGGAGCCTTCGACCTCCAGGGGATCGCAATCGGAACGTGCAACACTTCGTCTCGAGAATATCCGTGCGGCAGGTCCGCCAAGTTTATCGTGATCACGGGGATCCTGGAACGCTCGCGCCTGGCTTCATCATGCAAGTCGGCCTGAGCCATGGCGAGGAGATCGGGTTCGATATCGGAGAAGCCAGAAACGTCATTGAGAACAAATGGATACGGATGGAGCCCACAGGGGTTGGCACAAGAAACGAAATTCAATCGCAATGGCTGCCACAGGTATTCAACACAATGCAATTCAACGCGGTGCTTGCGACAGTGTGAACTGACAAGCAGCGCAACACAACCTATGCAATGATATAAAATGCCATGCAATGCAATACGGTTTACCGCAATCTACCCAACCGCGCGCCATGCTATGCTATTCAACGGCGCGAGACCAGGGGGCGGCACGGCACGGCACACACTGCGCACGTGGTTGCGCCATACGGCATTCCTTGTCACCACGGGGCGGGGGCGTCACGAGGTTTACAACGTATGAAGGCAAACCTTGTGCTCATCGTTTCTGGATGGGCAGGCTGTCGTAAATGCGTACACTCTCCCAAGGAACCCAAAAGACAACCCAAAACATTGGACGCGCAACTATGACGTGTTGGAACCACTGCTGGATGAAAAGGGGACTGTCCGTAAGGCGTGGATGGCCTGTGGTTCGGGCGGGGGCCTATTCTGATTTAGCAATGTATCACGTTTGGCCAATGGTTATATGGGAGCGATGCATGCTGTTTACTAGATTTGGGCGGGTATGTTTCACACGTGTTCGGGCGGTGTATTGGAATGAGGTAAAGCTCACACGTGCATGACTGATGTTTGCTGGCGACATATTCGTGCATTGTTTGGTCGTTGTCTGTCACGCTTGCGAGCAAGACACAGGCGAGGTTAACAGACCTCCGCGGGCGCGGTTGTCTATCCCTTCGGGCGCGCTGCGGCAACGCGATGCAATGCTACGCAACGCGAATGCGGCAAACGACGACACGCACTACATATTTCACCCGATTCTGAATTACCACATGGTCGACCACACGGGATGGCGACCGCTGTCGGGCGACCGTTTGGGCGACCACATGGTTTACCATATTGATTTTTCGCGTTTTTCGACGACCATTTTGGCGACCACATAGATTACCATTTTGATTATGGCGACCATGTTGGCGACCACATGGGCGACCACTTTTGTAAAACCCTCCCTGTAATGGCCAGGAACGTCACAAGGTTACGCACCATGTCCCTGGGCAAAAACCCGCGCGCCCACGCGGCCTGGTCCTGGCCCCATGCAAGTCGGCCTGAGCCATGGCGAGGAGATCGGGTTCGATATCGGAGAAGCCAGAAACGTCATTGAGAACAAATGGATACGGATGGAGCCCACAGGGGTTGGCACAAGAAACGAAGTTCAATCGCAATGGCTGCCACAGGTATTCAACACAATGCAATTCAACGCGGTGCTTGCGACAGTGTGAACTGACAAGCAGCGCAACACAACCTATGCAATGATATAAAATGCCATGCAATGCAATACGGTTTACCGCGATCTACCCAACCGCGCGCCATGCTATGCTATTCAACGGCGCGAGACCAGGGGGCGGCACGGCACGGCACACACTGCGCACGTGGTTGCGCCATACGGCATTCCTTGTCACCACGGGGCGGGGGCGTCACGAGGTTTACAACGTATGAAGGCAAACCTTGTGCTCATCGTTTCTGGATGGGCAGGCTGTCGTAAATGCGCACACTCTCCCAAGGAACCCAAAAGACAACCCAAAACATTGGACGCGCAACTATGACGTGTTGGAACCACTGCTGGATGAAAAGAGGACTGTCCGTAAGGCGTGGATGGCCTGTGGTTCGGACGGGGGCCTATTCTGATTTAGCAATGTATCACGTTTGGCCAATGGTTATATGGGAGCGATGCATGCTGTTTACTAGATTTGGGCGGGTATGTTTCACACGTGTTCGGGCGGTGTATTGGAATGAGGTAAAGCTCACACGTGCATGACTGATGTTTGCTGGCGACATATTCGTGCATTGTTTGGTCGTTGTCTGTCACGCTTGCGAGCAAGACACAGGCGAGGTTAACAGACCTCCGCGGGCGCGGTTGTCTATCCCTTCGGGCGCGCTGCGGCAACGCGATGCAATGCTACGCAACGCGAATGCGGCAAACGACGACACGCACTACATATTTCACCCGATTCTGAATTACCACATGGTCGACCACACGGGATGGCGACCGCTGTCGGGCGACCGTTTGGGCGACCACATGGTTTACCATATTGTTTTTTCGCGTTTTTCGACGACCATTTTGGCGACCACATAGATTACCATTTTGATTATGGCGACCATGTTGGCGACCACATGGGCGACCACTTTTGTAAAACCCTCCCTGTAATGGCCAGGAACGTCACGAGGTTACGCGCCATGTCCCTGGGCAAAAACCCGCGCGCCCACGCGGCCGTTGGACGCCGGCAGGCCCCAAGGAAGATCCAGATCATCCTCGCAAAGAATAGGATGCTTCAGGGCTCGTGCCTCATCACGGGGCATGCCCCGATTGATGCATTTGTTGCACTTGCACATAGCTACTAAGACCAACGCGACGCGCTCGCCGATTATATTCGCAGTCTTGGCATCGAGCTTGCGAGAAATGGCGACGGCAGAGGAGTGGGGGCAGGTCTGCTACTCCAAAAAGCGGGGCGCCTGTTGTCGCGTTTCCAGTCGATGGAGACTTGCCTCCGGACGCCACTCAGATGCGCACCATGCTGTTCCAATCTGCGCCGGACCGTCGGCGGGCTGGCTGATCGTCGCGGGCCTGGTCCTGGCCCCATCTACTGGCCAGGGCGGCTTTCTCTCAAATCCCAAGCACGAGCCCCCGACCCCGAACTAGTCCAAACTTCGTCCGCGGGTACTTCCATAGGCCTTGGGAGCACTCCGAACTGTCCCAAAGCAATCCTGGCGGGGGAACGTCTCAGGGACATTCCGATCGCGCGCGCACCGGCGTCGGGCAAGGAGCCCCATTGTTTCGCGTCGCTCGGCAAATGGGGGGCGCTGCCATTGTGCGTCGCCCACGCGCACTGCAACCCGTCAGCGCAAACGTCCGCCTTTTGGTAGGGAGCTCGTACATGTCGGTGTCCAGGGCAACCTCCTTCAGCTTGGGTCGACAACTGCATCCGCGGGCGCGCGGGCGTCACCACCAGCCAAAGGCGTCGTGGGGACACTTGGCCCATTTGGCACTCGACCCCTCCGCGCGGGCCATCGCCTTGGCGCCCGCCACGGCCAGGAGATCCTGCGCCTGCGCGCCGAAGCCGTCAGCGATGAAACAAGACTCCGCCTCGTCACAGACGGCGCGCGCATCGTTCGACAGGTGTTCGCGGACCAACCGAGCCCTCCGGATGCGACTGAAGAGCCCGACCACATCGCACAACCACTCAATGCTCAGACACCACGAAGACTCCGCCGCAGCGCCCCCTCACGGCATGGGACCACTTATCGATGCAGCCTGGGCCCGCACTGGAGTCGCCACCGACCGCCCACGCCTGGGCAATCGCGTTCAGCTTGGCGAGGTACTTGACGTTCTCGCTGGCGAGCCCTATGTCCACCGCGAAGCACAGCGGCATGACTTGCATGCCTCTGTCGGGCCCCCTGCGCGCCCGACCTGCAACGGATCTGCCAGGGACCGCGACAGAGTCGCAAGCCATCGGCGGCTTAGCGACGATCGCCATCAGCATCGGCAAGATCGCAGACCCCACCAGTCGCATCTGCCCAAGCTGCGCTGACCGCTAGCGCCCACTTCCCGGGCGCCCCAATGTCGAGGGCCTGTCGCCGCGTGAGCCCGCGAGCCGCTGCTCCTCGGCACGGCGCTCCTGCGCCGACGCCACGCCGTTCACAGCGCGCGACTGATTCCCCATCGCCTGGAGCTCGGGCCCGCGCGACGACGCATTGACCCATGCGCGTCGACGACCCATTCGCCGATCACCTTCAGCTGGTCGCCGCCGTTCACCTTCGAATCTGGGAACTCGCCCTCGTCGCCCACCTGCGCTGCCCCCTCCCCGGACTGGGTGTCCGTCCTCGGTTAGCGCTGGCACGGCGGCGTTCAGTGTGCCATCTTACTCGTTGCGGGATCCACCCTGTCATGCAGCTGCGCCTTTTGCCGTCCGAATCTTCGACCAGCTTCTCCGCCGTGCCCCGGCCATGTCTTATCTTGCCTGGCGGAAGGGCCATCTCTACTCATGAATGGGTGCATCGCAACATCTCAACCTGCAGCGGCGGCGGATTCACCCGCCACTCCTGTCCGGGCTCAGCGCGGCAACGGATTGGCCCCTGCACTAGCAGCTCATGTCTCGACCCATTCCTATCTAACCATGGCTGGGGGGCCATCGCTCCTACTGCAGCGCTGCGCACTTCGACCTGAGGCTGCAGCGGACTCGCCCGCCCCGCCTCCCTGGTCACCGCACCTTCCGCCAGGGGTTGCCATCCGCTGGTGCCCCCCGCCCGCCGAAGCCACCGCCTTCGCCGCCCCGCCCGCCGATGCGTTCCGCCGTGCTGCCGAAGCCTCCTCCATATCGTAGGTCTGGCCCCTCTCGCCGTCTCCCTCTGGCGCGTCGCCCTCCTCCGACTCCTCGGAAGCGCCGCCTTCCTCCTGGCCGTCGTCCTTCTCCTCCATCGCCCCCCAGGCCCATATGGCCTCAGCTGGGAGGGGGCCAGATCGCGGTCGCGTCGCGGGGGTCGCTCGATCTCTCGGCGCGATCGCCAACGATCAGGCCGCCCGGAAGGTCGGGCTCACGCGAGCCGCGCGGAGCCCTGGGGGTGAGGCACTCCTGGCCTCAGCCTCCTCCTGGACCCGATCGGCGGCCGCGGCAGCGTAGGCCGGCGCCAAGCAGAAACTCAACAACGCGCCCCTCGGTGAGAAGAAAAAGAAGGCCGCCAAGAACCCGCGCGCCGAGAAGGCGCCGCGTAACTTCAGGCTGGGCGTCGATATCCAGCTGAAGCGGGACCGTAACCGCGTCGTGAGGTGGCCCAAGTTTGTCCGCCTGCAGCGCATGGAGCGCGTCATGCTCATGCGTCTCAAGGTGCCGCCTGCCATCAACCAGTTCAACATGGCCATAGACAAAAACCAGACAGCGCAGCTCTTCAAGCTCATGAAGAAGTACATGCTCGAGACTGCCGAGGTGAAGAAGGCCAGACTGATGAAGATGGCCGAGCAGAAGAAGGACGGCCAGGGGGTGAAGACCAAGAAGCCCCAGGTCATCAAGTACGGGCTGAACCACGTGACGACCCTGGTCGAGCAGAAGCAGGCCAAGTTGGACGCGTTCGCGCACGATGTGGATCCCATCGGGACGGTCGTGTGGCTCCCCGCGCTGTGCCGCAAGAAGGAGGTGCCGTACTGCATCGTCAAGGGTAAGAACAGGCTGGGGCAGCTCGTGCACAAGAAGTCCGCCGCGAGCGTGGCGCTGACGACGGTCAACAACGAGGACAAGAAGGAGCTGGATACCTTGGCGGGATACTTCAAGGGCCAGTTCAACGATAACACGGAGGCCGCAGGTGGGGCGGCGGCATCTTGGGCATCAAGTCCCAGCACGTCATGCAGCGTCGCGAGAAGGCCATTCAGGTCAAGCAGGCCAAGAAGCTCGGGCTGCGGATTGCCTGAGCGGAAAGCGGCCCGCAGGCGCGTGGAAAGCTAGGACCCCTGAGGATCAAAAGGCCCGAGGAGCCAAAAGCGTGTTCAGAAACATCCAGATTGGAAATCGAGCTGTGCACAAGGAGGAGGAGGAGGAGGAGGAGGAGGAGGAGGAGGAGGAGGAGGAGGAGGAGGAGGAGGAGGAGGAGGAGGAGGGTGGAGGAGGAGGTGGTGCACAATATGCGGACGTCGAGCTAGGGCGTCTGACGTGGGGCTGTGGCCTCGTTGTTTGTGCTGCGCCAGGGGGCCCCATGCGCTTCGCGGCCCCGAGGCGGCACGCGGCACCCGCCCCAGTGGCGAAACTCGACATCGTCGTAGCCGAATTATCCCGAATTCTCCTCCATCGCCCCCCTCGCCCTTGAGATTGTCCAGCGGCGCCCCAAATTCTCAAGGCGCCTTATTGCCCGCCTGCGCATGCGGCGCCGCCACCATCTCCCGCAGGGCGAGGTCCCAGCCTTTCGCCAGGCCTTCAGCGTAAACCACCCCCAGCAGGCTGGCCTGCGCGGTGCTCGGAGGCCTGCTCCCGCCATCGCCCCCGCCACTGCCGCCGCTGTTATCGCGTCGGCCCTTCCCTCCACGGCGGCCCTGACCGCCGCCGTGAGCAGGCAGGCCGCCATCGCGCCCCGCCGCAGCGCTAGTGCAGCCCACCTGAGCGCTCGAGCCAGAACCTGGGCCAAAATGGCTCCGGAGGAGGAGCGGCAGGATGAGGAGGAGGAGGAGGAGGAGGAGGAGGAGGAGGAGGAGGAGGAAGAGGACGAGATCGCTGGCGGCGGTGGCGACAAGGAGAAGGAGGAGGACGACAACGACAAAGACGACGGCGAGGACAACGTCGGCGGCGGCGACGCCCCTCCTCTGGCAAGCTGGTAATCACCGCCTGGCAGGTCGCCTGAGCGCCCAAATGGGGGGGTCCCCTGTCATCCCTGCCTCCGCCGTGGAGCGGCCGGCCAGGCTCCTGATCCCAGCAGGATGAAGAGTAATGCAACAACTACGATATCGCATTGGAGGTCCACGCAACGTCGATTTGCCATGAGACGATCTCTGCGCGCTGTTTTAGCGCCTGTGACCTGCACTCAATTGACGCGGATGGCAACATGACGAATAGAAAACATAACCCAGACTCTGGCATTCGGTAAACACCGCGGCTCTTCTTCCCCAAGCAGTGCATGCAATTGGGGGCACCTCTGCTTGGAATGATTGGGTGGCATTTTCGGATTCCCTCCTGGTACCCGCCCGTAGGCGCCGCGTGCGCTGGCTGGCATTTCCAAATGCTCGCTCGGTGCCCGCCCGTTGGCGCCCGCGCTGGCTAACACTTCGAAGTTTTCGCCTGGTGTCCGCACGTGGGCACCTCTTGCGCTGGCTCGCCTTTCAAGAGGCGTGCGTAGCCTGCACCCGGCATAGTCTCTTTTCTAATCCTCTCCCTTCTCCCTCCACGTTTCGTCCTCTCCTATTTGCTCAACACGATCGTTCTCTTACTGAATACTTATGACACGAGCATCTGGAAGCTGGTCTGGGCCTCGAGCCATGCGTCCTCCCTCGCCCGCCCCCGTCCTTGCGCTCCTCCCCAACCTATCCCTCCCTCCCGCTCTGTCTCTGAAGTCTGACCTGCCCCGCCCGTCTGCGCCCTCGCCCTCGGAGATCGCAGCCTGCACCTCGGCGGCCTCGCCGTTCGCTCTGGGCGGCTGCTTGTCGCCAAGCGCGCGCCTTGGGGGGGGGGGGGGGGGGCGGCACCAGGCGCGGGTGCCCGGCTGGGGGGCGCCCTCGGAGCAGGAGAGGCGATGGAGGGGAAAGGGGGTTAAAAAGAAAAGCGCGTCACAACTCGCCGCTCCCCTTCGTATTTGTGATTATGGAGGCGGCCGCGGTTGGGAAGGGAGGCCTTCTGGCCTTGCGAAAGGGGACCCCGTCAACAGGCAACAAATCACACATCTGGAATATGGATCGGGAGACTCGCTCTGGGCGGACGAGGGGGAGGAGGAGGAGGAGGAGGAGGAGGAGGAGGAGGAGGAGGAGGAGGAGGAAGAGGAGGAGGAGGGACTTGAGGAGGACGAGAAAGGCTGAAATGACGGAAATGACTAACGACGACGTAAATCGCAGGGAACGGGTCACATACCTCTGAGCACCGCGCAAGTGCCCTGTACACTGTACACTCGGGGACCGAGACTGAACATCGAACATCGGCGATCTGAGGAGGAGGAGGAGGATATCTACCTTCTCCTCCTCCGTCCTCCAGCGCCTCCCCTCCCCCTCCCACCTTCCTTCCTCATGCATCTCCTGGACGCCCATCTGTGCACATTCAGGGTTCGTGGGTAGAGCAATCGGCGCTCGCTGGCGCGAGGCTCGCACGCGCGACAGGCCGACGGTTCTAAGACGGATTACCATGGACATGGCCATTGACATCTTTTGGTTGAGTCTGGATCGATGTACTGGCATATTTCCCAAACGGTGCTTGCACCCAAGGGCTCTCACTTGCTGTCTAAATAACTGGGCCTATGCATCGATCTGGCTGCTATGCTGTCGCCGTCGCCGCCCCGTAGCCGCCCCGTCGCCGGCCGTCGTCGGGGCCTGTGCGTCGGTCTGGCGGCTATTGTCGCCATTGCCGCCCCGTCGCCGCTCGTCGTTGCCATTGTTTTCCATCGCTTTCCAGTGCTTTGCATTGCTTTGCATATTCTGCACAACATAGATTGTGCACCTTAGATTGCACCAAATGTAGTGCACAACCTACAGTGCACCACATTGCGCTGCACCGCATAGGTTGCACCACAAAGTGCATTCCCCAGAGATCGCACCACATGAATTTCAATTCTCCTTTCTAAAAAAGAATAAACGCTACCCGCCCCCCGGCGTTGTCGGTGCCCCTTTCGGGTATGTAAATCATATATGATTCTGACCACATGCCCATCCGAAATATGAATTTAAACTGTCCCCCGGGGGGTATCGGCCCCCCTGAGGTTCCCTTGTAAGAAACAATACACGGGGACATCATCTGTTGCTCTAATAAGGCTTTTTCGCGAATCCCTTGCAACAGAAAATGACGAAGTGCACACGCGCGCGTCGTCGCGCGCGCATGCCGAAATCCTTCAAAAACCTTCGGGGTCGGAAGGATTTCGAAATCGAGTTTCCAAAAAACGAACAAAAACACATGGTTTCGCAACACATAGTTGCTAAAAAAGCTTACGCGCGAGCTCTTGCGAACTCTTAAGAAAACCATCGTTGTTTCAATATTTTCACAACATGCTACCAAACTGGCTTCGCGCGCGCATGTCGAAATCTGTCGAACGCCCTTGCGCGTGTGCCGTCGCGAGAATCCTCTGCAAAAAAATTGGCCGAAGTGCAGACGCGCGAGTCGTTGCGCGCGTATGCCGAAATCCTGCAAAACCCATCGGTTTCGGAAGGATTTCAACATCGAGTGTCCAAACAACTTACAAAAACACAAGGTTTCGCAACATGGATTTTCAACAAAAGCGTACGCGCGCGCTCTTCCGTCGTCGTCGTCGTCGCTGTCCTCCCTCCTCCCGCGTCGTCGTCGTCGTCGCCTACGTCGTCCTCTTTCCTCGTGTTCGTCGTCGTCGTCGTCCTCTTTGCGGTCGTGGTCGTTTCCGTCGTCGTTGTCGCCGTGGTCGCCCTTCCTCCTCCTCCCTCGTCGTCGTCCGTCGTCGGCGTCTCGTCGTCGTCCCTCCTATCTCGTCGCCGTCGTCGTCGTCGTCGTCGTCGTCGTCGTCTTCCCTCCTCCCTCGTCGTTGTCGTCGTCGGCGTCGCCGTCCTTCCTCCTTCTTCGTCGTTCGCGTCGTCGCCGTCCTCCCTCCTCCATCGTCGACGTCTTCGTTGGCGACGTCGTCGTCGTTTTCGTCGTCGTCGTCGGCGTCGGCGTCGTCGTCGTCTGCGTCGTCGTCGACGTCGGCGTCGTCGCCGCCGTCGTCGTCGTCGGCGTTATCATCGTCGTCGTCGTCGGCGTCGTCGTCATCGGTGTCGTCGTCGTCGTTGTCGTCGTCGCAGTCGTTGGAGACGTCGTCGGTGTCCTCGTAGTCGGTGTCGGCGGCGCCGTCGTCGTCGTTGTCGCTGTCGCTGTCGTCGTCGGTGTCGTGGCCAAGTGCCATGTGGTACCTACCGTCACGGTCTTGTCTTAAGAGGTCTTGCGACCAAGTTGCGGGTGGGAGGGTGAGATGTTTGCACGAGCAGTGGAGAGGACAGCTTCAAGACGGTCAAAGTGAGTTACACTACATAAGTTCCACCACATCTATTGTACCGCACATGTTGCTAGATAGGCACTCTTTGGGGTCCACGCTGGGATGACTATTCTCCAAGTCAATATAAGCTCGCGCTTCGCGCCACGTGATGCGAGTTATTCTTCGCGCCCTCGCGAGGCCACCGTAGAGAAGAGCAACTCTATTGCCCAGGCCACGACGCACGAATCGTGGCACTGGCCCTGTGCCCGAGGCCCGAAACCGAATGGGCCCTTAGCCTCTGACCAGGGCCAGCTCGATTGCGCGAGGGCCGCCTCACAGTGGAAAGCACGGCGTCAGCCCAGTCTCCCTTCCAAGACTAATAGCGCATGCTAAACCACTTGGGGACCCCTGTCGAGTCGAGCCCCACAGCAGCATAGCTTCCAAATGCACCCGCGGAGGCAACCCCAAATCAACCCTCCATGACGAGCACAGATCTTCCGCTCGTGTCGACCATGGCATGAGCCATGTTTGGAGGCCGCCTCTCAAACGGGGTCCGAAGAGATGGGGTCGGGGAAATCCCGCCGCATCACAAATGCACCGGCGACGTCGGCGATGCATCGGCGCCGTCGGCGTGGAGAAATGCTCGCTCCACATCGAGCCGCATCGGCGATGCGGCGCGATCCTCTGACCCCATCTGCTCGGACCCCATTTGGGAGACCAGGAATGTCCGTTCGGAGGCGAGCCAGGGGGGGAAGTGAGAAGGGGCAGAAACTCGGAAATCCCCTGGCCTCCCGAGAAGTTTTCTGAGCCTTTCTGGAAGATAAAAAAGATCTCTCAGAAGGCGCGAGGGCTTCTGAGAAGTCCCGCCGCCTTTTGTGAAGGCCTTCTTGGGTCAGAACTCGGGTCTCCGGCGGCCGTTCGGGACGATCCGGGCACCCCCAGAACGCCCGCGGCGAGGCGCAGCTGCTGGCAAGCATCCCGAGGCTGGGAAACCGCCGAGAACCGACGAAGACGTCCGAAAACCTCGACGTCGAAGTTCGAACCCCGAAACTTCCCCCCCCCCCCTCGCTCGCCGCCGATCCGCCCTACTCATCGCATTCAAGACTGTCCCCCTGGCCTTAGGTGGGATCCCCTTCGGCCGCCGCGTCACACGGTGGCAGCCTGCTGGCCTGGAGGGCTCGGGCCTCCCAAGCGCTCTTTTGGCATCCTCGGGTGTGCGCTGTGGCATCGCGAGCCCACGCGGTGCATCCGGCGAGGCCCCGGGAGACCTCCAGGAAGCCCCCAAACGATATCCCCGATATGCCCCAAAAAGGCCTCCAAGCGGGAGGCCCGCAGAAAGCTTCGAGGCCTCTGATCCACGACCTGATCACGGTGGCGAGATGGGCCGAAGGCAACTAGACCATCTCGGAACGGGGACGGAAAGCGCGTGTACTTTGTGAGGGCGCAAGGTCGCTGGCTTCGTGTCTTGGTCTTGGAGCCACGAAAATCGATGAACATTGCATTTCTGGGCCGTTTGGGCAGTCTTGGGGCTCTCTTGGGGCCCTCTTGGGCCGTCCTGGGGCCCTCTTGGGTTGTTTGCGGGGGCTTGGGCCGTCTTGGGTCCCTCTCGGGGCCCTCTTGGGGACCTCCTGTGGCCCTCTTGGGGCTCTCTTGGGAACCTTTTGGGGCCCTCAAGGGCCTCTCTTGGGTTTCTTGGGGCTCTCCTGGGCCGTCTTGGAGCCCTCATGGTACGTCTTGGGGCCCTCTTGGGAACCTCTTGGGCCGTCTTGGGGCAGTCTTGGGGGCCTCGTGGGCCGTCTTGGACGCTGTTCAAACCAACAAAAACACAGGTGCTAAACATGCACGTTTTCCTAAAAAGGAAAAAGGACGACTTTACCATTTAGGGGTCCTTTTGGAAGCCTCTTGGATCGTCTTAGGGGCATCTCTGGCCGTCTTTAGGCCGTCTTGGGCTCGCTTTGAACGCTCTTGGGTCGTCCTGGGGTCCTCTTGAGTTTCCATTTGGCTGTCCTGGAGGTATGTTAGGCCGCCTTGGGGGCATCCTAGGCCGTCTTGGGGGCCTCTTCTGCGTTCTTGGGGCCGACCTGGGCCATCTTGGGCCGAAAATGGCTGAGATTTGGGCCATTCGACCTGGGCCGGCACGGGAACGGAAAGAGCGCTGCAGCAACCTGCCCGAGAGGGCTCATGGCACCCTTCGCTCTTCGGAGCCTTGGTGGTGAGAGTTTGTGACGACACCGCTCGCTCTTGGGAGCCTTGGTGTTCCGAGAATGTTACGTTGCCGCTCGTTCTTGGGAACCTTGGTGTTGAGAGTTGTGTACGTCACCGTTCGCTCTTGGAAGCCTTGGCTTCCTCCTCCTCTTCCTCCTCCTCTTCCTCCTCCTCATCGTCGCCGTGGACGACGTCATCGAAGCATCATGAGCAACAGCATCATCATCGACAGCAGCAGCGTCATCATCAGCATCATCATCATCACCATCACCATCACCATCACCATCACCATCACCATCACCATCACCATCACCATCATCATCATCATCATCATCATCATCATCATCATCATCATCATCATCATCATCATCATCATCATGATCAGCAACACCATCACCACCAACAACATCAACATCATTATCAACAGCATCAACGTCACTCACGAGACCTCCGACGAAACGGCATCCATGGACACATAATGAACAGCATCATTCAACGCTCTCACTTGGTAGCCTTGCTCCTCCTCCTCCTCCTCCTCCACCTCTTATTATTCGCATTATTATTATGGTTATTATCCTCCTCCTCCTCCTTCTCCTGGTCTGCTGCTCCTCCTCCTCCTCCCTCTTTCGCCTGCTCCTCCTGGATCCTCCTCCTCCTCTTCCTCCTCCTCCCTCGTCCTTGTCCTTTTCTTTCACCTCCTGGTTTTCCTCCTCGTTCTCACTCCTTTCCCTCCTCCTCCTCTTTCTCCTCCACCTCCTCTCACTCCTCTTCCTCCTCCTCCTCCTCCTCTCCTCTCCTCCTCTGGCCCCTCCTCCTCCTCTCTCCTCCGCTCCTCTCCTTCTATATTCCTTCCTTCCTCCATCCTCACCTCCTCCCCTCCTCCTGATCCTCTTCCTCCTCCTCCTCCGCCTCGTCTCCACCCCTCCTCCTCCTCCTCCTCCTCCTCCTCCTCCTCCTCCTCCTAATCCTCTTCCTCCTCCCCCTCCTCCTCCGCCTCGTCCTCCCTCGTTCTCCTCGTTTTCCTCCTCCTCCTCCGCCTCCTCCTCCTCCTTCACGTTCTCTCCTCCTCCTCCTCCTCCACCTCATTATCATTATCCTTCTCCCTGGCTTCGTCCTCGTCCTCCTCCTCCTCCTCCTCCTCCCTTCCTCCTCCCTCCCTTCCTCCTCCTCCTCCTCCTCCTCCCTCCTCCCTCCTCCTCCTCCTCCTCCTCCTCCTCTCTCCTCCTCCTCCTCCTCCTCCTCTTCCTCTTCACTCTCTCTTCCTCCTTCTCTCTCCCTCCTCCTCTTTCTCCTCCTCCTCCCTCCTCCTCCTCCTCCTCCTCCTCCTCCACCTCCTCCTCCTCCTCCTCCTCTTCGTCCTCCTATTCGTCCTCCTCCTCCTCTTCCTCCTCCTTCTCCTCCTCTCCTCCTCCTGCCACCCCCCCTTGGGGCCGCTTTGGGGCCTCTCGGGGCGCTTTTGCGGCTCTCTCGGAGCCGCCTGGGGGCCCTCTCGGGCCGTCTGGGGGCCATCTTGGGCCGTTTGGGGCCCCTTTGGGGCGCCTCTGGGGCCGTCTTGGGACGATAGTTGGGGCCTCTTGGGCTGCCTTGGGCCCGTCTGGGGGCCCTCTCGAACCGTTTTGGGCCCGTTTGGGGCGCCCCTGGGGCCGTTTTGGGTCGATCTTTGGGGCCTCTTGGGCCGTCTGGGGCCCTTCTGTGACGGAAAACGGGAGAGCCCCAAAAACATACGAAAAAACCCAGGGAGATCAATGTTTTTGGCCTCTGGAGGCCCTCTCAGGGGGCCCTCTTGAGGGCCTCCGAGGCTGTCTCGAGACTCTCTTGGACCGTCTTTTCGGCCATATGAAACTCTTTTGGAACAGTTTTGGGACCCTCTTGGGCCGTCTTAGGGCCCTCCGGCGGGTTCACCAACAAAAATGAAGAAATGGACCATGGGAGCCGCCTGGGAGCCGCTTCGCTCGAAAAAATACAAGGGACACGGTGCACGGGGGGGTGGAGCCGCCACGCCCGCGCCTCCACCCCCCCCTGCACCCCCCCTAAAGAGGGCTTCGCCCCTGCTCAACGTCACTCGCTCGTACCTCGCTCTTTCCGTCACCTGGGCCGGCACGGAAACGGAAAGAGCGTTTCAACCTGCCCGAGATGGCTGATGGCACCCTTCGCTCTTGGGAGCCTTGGTGGTAAGAGTTTGTTGCGTCACCGCTCGTTCTTGGGAGCCTTGCTGGTAAACGCGTGTTACGTCACCGCTCTCTGTTGGGAGCCTGGCTGGGAAGAACTTGTCGCGTCACCGCTCTCTGGTCAGAGTCCTCGTGCCCAGAGATGTTTACGTTGCCGCTCGCTCTTGGAAGCCTTGGTGGTAAAAGCTTGTTGCGTCGCCGCTCGCTCTTGGGAGCCTTGCTGGTAAGCGCGTGCTACGTCACCGCTCTCAGTTGGGAGCCTTTTATCCTCCTCCTCCTACTATTATTATTATTTATACTACTATTGTAATGATTAAAATGATTATTACTATCACTATTGTTGTTATTATTCGTATTGTTATTATTCGTATCAATATTATTATTAATATTATCAGTATGGTTGGTATTATTCTATTATCATCATTCTTGTTCTTAGTAGTAGTAGTATTAGTATTCGTATTCGCATGCTGATTATTATTATGATTTAATTATCATCCTCCTCCTCCTTCTCCTGGTCTGCTCCTCCTCCTCCTCCTCCACCTCCTCTTCCTCATCCTCATCCTCCTCCTCCTCCATCTACCTCCCTTCCTCCGCCTCCTCCTCCTCCTCCTCCTCCTCCTCCTCCTCTGTCTCCTCCTCTTCACCTCCTCCTTCTCCTCCTCCCTTGGCACCCTCCTCCTCCTCCTCCTCCTCCTCCTCCTCACTCCTCCTCTCCTCCTCCTCCTCCTCCTCCCTCCTCCTCCTCCTCCTCCGCCTCCTCCCTCCTCCCCCTCCCCCTCCCCCCATCCGCCCCCTCCCCCTCCTCTCCTCCTCCTCTCCTCCTCCATCTCCCTCCTCTCTCCTCCTCCTCCTCCTCCCCTCCTCCTCCTCCTCCTCCTCCTAACTCTCTCCTCCTCCTTCCACCTCCTCGTCCCCTCCTCGTCCTCCTCGTCCTCCTCGTCCTCCTTCGTCCTCCGCGTCCTCCTCGTCCGCCTCGTTCTCCTCGTTCGCCTCGTTCTCCTCGTTCTCCTCGTTCTCTCCCTCCTCCTCCTCCTCTCCTCCTCCTCCTCTCCTCCTCCTCCTCCTCCCTCTCCTGGGGCCCGCTTGGGAAGAAAAGAAAAAAGAAGAAAAAAAGGAAAAAATAAAAAAAATAAAAAAAAAAAGCCACTTGGGGCCCTCTTGGGACTCTCGTGGTACCGTTTGGGAACCCTCTTGGGCCGTCTTGGGGCCCTTTTGGGCTGTCTGGGGGCCCCCTTGGACTGTTCGGCCCCTTTGGGGGGCCTCTGGGGCCCTCTTCGGCCGTCTTGGGCCCGTCTGGGGGCCCTCTCGAACCGTTTTGGGCCCCTTTGGGGCGCCTCTGGGGCCGTTTTGGGTCGATCTTTGGGGCCTCTTGGGCCGTCTGGGGCCCTCCGGAGCTGGTCGCGCCTCGCCCCTCCTCTGCACTCCTCCATAGAGGGCTTCGCCCCTCCAGAACGTTCATCACTCGTACCTCGCCATTTCCGTTACCTGGGCCGGCACGGGAACGGAAAGAGCGCTTCAGGAACTTGCGCGAGATGGCACAAATCCTGGCGCTTGCACTCGCCTCGCACGGCCCTGGGGGGGGGGGAGGAGGAAGCCTCCCCCAGGAGCGGAGGGTGCCCGTGGGGGAGCACCACCCCCCCCCCACACCCCCAGGGCGGGTAGGGCGGGCCAACGACAGCTCGTGGTCACTATGGACCAGAAGAGAGGGCCCCATTGGGCACGTGAACGCAGCAGGCCGCTATGGGCCGCAACGAAGCCACTATGGGCCGCAAGGAAGCCTCTATGGGCCGAGCGAAGCCCCCAGAGGGCGGAGGGCCGAAACCCGACACACGGCACGGTATTTATATCCCGCCCCAGTGCCAGGCGGAGGAAGCACGGCACGGCACTGCACCACACGACGCGAGCGGGAGGCGGAAGAGGGTCGACCCGCGCGCGGCCGACCAGCCGAGCGAGGGCGCCCCCGCGGCCAGCCGCGGGGTCGTTCACAGCGCGGGCGGATTTGTGCCAAGCAATAACTTCGTTATTCCGACCCCACAAATCCTGGCGCTTGCACTCGCCTCGCACGGCCCTGGGGGGGGGGGGAGGAGGAAGCCTCCCCCAGGAGCGGAGGGTGCGGACCCGACCCATCAGCCCCGCAGCGCGCGGCCTCTCCGAGGCCAAGCGGGCAGACGCCGGTCGGGCCCGTGGGGGAGCACCACCCACTGCAACGGCGCTCCCGCGGGCCACGCCCGGCGCTGCCACCCACTGCCCCCGCGTGCCGGGGTGCGCCCACGTGTGTGCCGTGCAGACACGACCACCAGACTGCGCGGGGTGCTCAGCCATCGCCATCGTCGCTGGACGACTCTGCCAAATGGGCTTCCGCGACCGACTGCCGCTCGAGCCGGGAGACGTAAGGTATTTCATCCACGCGGGCTGATGCCAGCCGCCCGCGCGAAGAAGGTCGGTGACCGGTCCGCCCCTGGCAGCGATGTCCTGCGCGTGCCCGCGCCTGAACGCGTGAGTGCCGAATGATTCCGCGTCGTGGCGCCCCATTTCGCCCAGCGCGCGGCGCAGCCGAGCACGTGCCGCGCCTGGGGACCACGCAGCCCAGATGGGCTGATGAGCTGGCTCGCCAACTAGCCAGGCCCCAAGAACGTGTACGGGACAGGTGACCGCGCACTCGTCGCACCAGCACTGCCGTGCCATCACCGAGCGGCTCTCGCGGTTCTTTCACCTGGAGAGGTGCAGCTCGATCTTTTGATCGCCGACGACGAACGCGGAGGCCACGCAAGCCGCGGCCGCGCCATCTTCAACCCGCACCGCGGGCAGGGCCTCCGAGGGTAGCCGAAGGAGGAATGCGTAGGCCGCCAGGCACAACATGGCGAAACGGCGACCCTCGTCACTGACGCGCAGGTGCGACACCAGACGGGCGACGTCGCGGCCCTGAAGGGCCATTCGCGCCTTCGCCTGCCAGCCCGAACGCTTCTCGATGGCGTTCTTAGCGGCGCGAACCGCCGGGTGCCTGAAGACTTCCACGGGCCTTGCGCGCCAACTGCCGCCGCGGGCGGACGCGCGCGTTGCCGGAAGATGAGAGGCGGGCGCGCGCCGGCATGCCACGAGGCACGCCTTCGTCACGTAAGTCACATAATTGCTGAAGGTCCCGGCGCACCTGAAGGTCGTGGACCACAGAAGCAGCCCCTCCAGGGTGGGCGGCAGTTCCTTCCCCCGTCGCTTTAAGCCGCCCCTTGCGAATGTAACCCAGCACTCGAACCCGCTGCTGAGCGCGGGCAATGAGCGCGGGCATGCGCCCAGGAGAGCGCTCACCCGGGCCCTGCGCGCCCACGCTTTACCGGCCGCCGAGGAGGTGATGAGGGCTCTGGCCCGAGCAGCTTCGGCCCGCGGCCCGCGCATGTCACGCCGACCCTCGCGCCCAGCGACTGAGAGCGCCCACCGGACCGCGGACACGGGGTCCTCCGGGGGAGCTGCATGCGCCCTGCCGCTGTCCTGGCGCCCGCGTTTAGCGCTGCGAGCGACATGCCGCAAATTCGCGCGCGCACCGTGGAGGATGACGAGACGGATTCGCTCGAGGGCGACCGCGTCGCGATGTCGGTCCTGCGACTGCCGACAAGGGGGGGGCCCGCGACGAACGCGGAACGCGCAAGCAGACCTGGGGGCAATCCCGGGCGACGGGGCGGGCGCAGGAGAAGCGCCCGCGCTGCCCCTGCCCAGTGCGGCTGGCGCGCCGCCGCGCTGGGCTGCCGCGATAGCCGCGCGGACCACCTCGCGGGCGTCGCAAGATAATGCCGCGGCGCCCCTGAAGTCTGCCAGGGTGACGCCAACCAAATCGCTCACGGCGTCGGCGCCGTTATCGGCAAGCAGCTCGGCAGCGGCGAACACAGGAAGAGGGCGTGCCTCAGGGCAAACCGCGCGAAGCTGAGCGAGCAATCCAGCCAGCGCCATCGCGCAAACACCGATGACATTCTCCAGGTGCGCCGACAAACCAGAGATGCCCTCGCGCGCCCACAGGCGAAGCGCGACCGCGACGTGCGCGAGGGAGGACGCCAACCCCTGCCCGACCTGGCGGGCGCACCCTGACCGATGAGTGAAGGCCAGATCCATTGCACGCACGCCCAGCGCCCGATCCGGTCATGGCCGGCGATGAGGAAGCCACGCGCTCGGATCGAACCAGGCATCGTCCAGCACCGGAGGAATCCACTCCGCCCCCAAGCGATACAGCAGGGAATATGACTCGCGCGACGGCATGTCGGCGATGTTGTCCACCGACGCCACACGCTGAACGTGCAGATTGCAATTCGCATCCAGCGCCATGCGCCAGATTGAGTGGACCAGGCAAATGTGGTCAAACTGCTTCGCCGCACCGGACCGGACGGCCCACTCGCTGCCTGAATTATCCGAAAAGATGTTCACGCATCGGCCCGACAGGAGCGGCTCATAGGTGGCCAGGCCCAGCGCGATGCTGAGCACCTCCAGACCGCCGATTTGATTGTCGCGCCTTTCCCTGAAGAGCCGAAGCAGAGGCTCAGGCGGGGCGACATCTGTGAAGACAATGCGCCCGTCAATGAAAAGAACCGCGGCCACTCTAGCTGGATTCCCCCGCGCGTCGGAGAGCAATTGGACAGACCTGGTGTCTGGCGCCTTCCACTCCCGCGTCGTGGTGAAATTTCTGGCGAGCGCTTCGTGCCACCATTGCAGGCAGACTCGCAGGTGCGCCGGGATACTAGGATGGCGCGCCCTTGCGTGCTCAAACAACAGCGGGAGCAGCGCGCGCCCGAACCGCCCGAAGGTGTGGGAGGCAGCCCAACAGAAGCGGCCTGCCAACTTGGACGCGCGCCCGCGCTCGAGCGCGCCCTCTTGAAGAGCAGCAGCGATCTCGGCGCGCCACCGGGCGCGCTTCTCCGGCGGCGGCCAGCACACGAGGCCACGCTCGTCAATCGCCACAGACAAGCCCAGGACCCCGAGCGGATTGCCGAACAGCAGCTTACCGTCGGCCACAGCGCTCGGGCCCAGAATGATTCTTACCAGTTCGGCGAACTGTCGCATTGCGTCGCGCAGCCCTTTCTTACGTTCGGGGCAGAAGAAGTCGTCCACATATCTGAGGACGGGGACGAAAATGAGCCTGCGGCCCAGCGCTGACAGCATCGCGCCGATGCGCTCCCAGCTGTGAACGGAGGAAGTCGCTCCGAATGGGCGGCGAAGTGCTGAGCCACGTAGACGCATGTGCCCACGAGGAACGCGACCCATGCGAGGGCGCGATGTTCCGGCAACAGCGGCACGCGCCGGAACGCGGCGTCTATGTCCGCCTTCCAGAGCCCGGGCGCTTCGCCCACGCGCGTCACAAATGCCTTGCAAGTGCCAAACAGAGCGTCGATGGCTTCATGGCCGAGACGCTCCGTCGGCTGCGACGCCGCGTTGATACTAAAAAAAAAAAAAAAAAAAAAAAAAAAAAAAAAAAAAGAAAAAAAAAAAAATAAAAAGAAAAAAAAAAAAAAAGAAAACAAAAACGAAAAAAGAAAAAAAAAAGAAAAGGAAGACGCGACATATCATCTACGAGCCGCAGCTTCTCGGACCCGTCCTCTCTCGACTGCCGGACGCCGAACCGCGGCGACAAAACCGCACCGTCGAGCTCGACCGCGCTGAGCGGCGCGGGATGGCTCATTCGGCCGAGCTCCGCTTCGGCGATAGTTTTGGTGAGACTCACGGCGGAGTCGCTAGACTCCTTGAGCGTGCCGAGCAGCGCGGCGTTGCCTCGCTCCGCGCCCGCGGCCAAGTCCGGCAGGCTGAGCGGTACAGGGAAAGATTCCGGACGCCCGTTCCCCGTGCACGGGAGAGGGCCCACGAGAGGCGCGCCGCGCCGAAAGACTTCCACGCAGGCCGCGTCCTCGTACCCGATTTCGTCGAGCAGTTCGACGAGAAGAGGGCCGTTGATCGACCCTGCGATTGTGCGCACATGGGCATCGCAGCCCGCGAACCAGGCCGCCGTCGCTCCAGAGGCGCGTAGCTCGGCGTCCCTGGCCCGAATTCGCTCGAGAGTCGCTCGCCGCTCACGGCACACCTGCCGCTCCGAGCGCGCAGCAATCCAATCGATCGCCGCCAAAACATCGCCGGGTACCACCACGGCCTTTTCAAAGGCCTCTTTGTCCTCGAAGGAGTGAGAACGGGAGAGGACCTCTTCAAGAAAGGCGAGCTTAGGCGCTTCCTCAGCAGACGCAGGCGACGGCAGGTGACAGCAGCCGGCAGTGGCCAGCGAGCAACCGCGTGCATTGCAACTCGAGGCAGCATTCTGCCGGGCGCGCGAGCCCGCGAGCGTCGCGCGCCACAACGCGCAGCGCCTGATAATCCCATGTGGCAGCGAAACTGGGCCCCATCGCATCCTGCGCTTTGCGAGCGCGAGCGCTCGAGCCTGCCGGGGGCGTTCGCGCGCCTCCTGGCCCAGCGGGCGGGCGGCCCTCGCGTCGCGATCGGACCGAGAGTGTTGACTGGCACCCAAGCCCTGGACGACGCGGCAACAACGCGGCGCCCTCCTGCCAGCGCGCGCGCGCGCGCCTGCGGGTCCCACGGGACGGTGGCTGAGGTTGGCGCCCATTCGTTGTTATTCAAGTGCCAGCGTGGCGCGCGATGCACGTCCTCATTGGCGCGCGTCCCGCACATCGCCGCGCGCCGCGGGCTGCGCGTGCCTCCGGCGGGCGTCAGGCGCGCGGCTTCTACTGAGGAGAATACACCGTTCGCGAATCCCAGGAGCGCTTGTTGTAATCCCCGCGATAGGATCGGGACTGCCACCCGTCGGCTCTGGAATCGCGGTCGTTCTTCCAGGAAGTGACGGCGGCGCCCCCCGCGGCTCCCACGGCGCCCGCGGCGCTCGCGGCGCTCGCACTCTGCCCGCGCGCTGCCGCGGCGCTTTTCCCTGCACCCTAGCCGGCCGGCGCGGCAACCTGCGCGACAGCGGTGGCGCAACGCGAACAAGGGATTCGGCGACGCGGCCTTAAGAGCCCGATCATATTCCGCTTCCGCCGCGCGGAGCAGCCCGACGTCAAGCGACAGTGCCGCAACGTTCACCTGCGCGCCGACGCGCGCCCGAGAATAACGCGCCGAAGCATGGCGCGGAGCTGCGGCCTGGAAGCCTGCCGCGCCGGCGGCGGCACGCTCGGCCCACGTCCTCCGCACAAGGCGGTCGTAGACCAAGGCAACCTGGGCCTTCCGTCCCTGCAGGGGGGCAACCAGTGCAACCTGGGCAAGCGGACGGGCGCCAATGTCGACTCGCCTGGAGAACAACGTGTTTGTGAGCCATGGCGCTCGTGTACGAAATCTGATCAGTGACCGCGGCCGCCACGCTCCACGCGTCGTAAGCTTGGTGCCATGGCGTCCACGCCAGAAGCGGCTGGCTCTCCGCCGCGGTTCCCCGTCCGAACGCTCTGGCCAACGCGGCCGCCTCTTTCGACTCGGGCTCGTCATCGTCGGGAGAGCCGCCCGCGCCGCGCGCGCAAAGCGGCTGGAACTTCGCGAGCTCAGTATAAATGAACGGGCGCGCGATTCCCCTGTATTTCGCGCGCTGCACCTCGGTGGCCAGCGCAT